>VZTT01067870.1:3289-15810 GCA_013400855.1 Buphagus erythrorhynchus
GTGTTCTCCCAGATACTAGTTCTGCTGACAACTTATTTGATATTTTAATAATTATAAATGTGATTGATTAATTAAATGTCTGCATACAATGATGCAACATGAACTGAAGATTTCCAAGACGTGTAGAAGTATATGATTGTTTTAATGGATTTTTCAGGTATTTTGGTTTTAAGGAATCATGTAACAGTTGCACATTATAAGAAACCTAAGTACAAGAGGAAAGTCTTGTATCTCTATATATTTCTATAGAGTTGTGTGTGTCTGTGTGTCTCCTTGTAAGTATGCAATGACTGTAATAGCTATATCTTTACCTTTACTCTATTTTTCTTCCAAAGTAATACACAAATTTATGTATTTTCCTGTGATTTCACAAGTATTTTTGAACGAGAAGAGGCTGTTGTTAGGAAAATTGCAGTGAAAATACCAGAAAGATGTAATGCCAGGTTACTTGTATGGCCATGAATGGCTAAAGTGCTCAGAATGACAAACCACTAATGCCAAAAAAAGCAAAATGCACAGTACTTAAATAACTGCTGCATTTAAGAATGTTCATGTTCAAGATTAATGTTTTAATATGTTATACAGAAAATTAGTATGGTTTGAAATATCTTATGTAAAGGAATTGGCACAATGGCAATGCAGTGTAATAGAATAATCTAAAATAACTTCTCTATGAATAACATCATGTTGAAGTTTGCCCAATTAAAAAAAAAAAAAAAAAATAAAGGAAAAAAGAGCTAAGATTCCAAAGCATAAATTGTGCTATTTATGTTCGTTAAGTATGGCTTGAAATCCTGTCTTAGGGACATCTTGCCTAACTATATATCTCATGCTGCTCAGTAAATGAGAAGAGTATTGATTGGCATATGCTGCTTAAATCGATCACTTTGACAGCCAGAATTACAGTAATCTGTCAGTATTAATGACTATCTTTCAAGCCTTGATACCTCTCCTTTGCCTGTCTCGTCTTGCCTCAGTTCTGTTTGAAGTGCATTTTCTTGAAACCTCTGGCTTTGTCAGGGTAGNAAAAGAGCTAAGATTCCAAAGCATAAATTGTGCTATTTATGTTCGTTAAGTATGGCTTGAAATCCTGTCTTAGGGACATCTTGCCTAACTATATATCTCATGCTGCTCAGTAAATGAGAAGAGTATTGATTGGCATATGCTGCTTAAATCGATCACTTTGACAGCCAGAATTACAGTAATCTGTCAGTATTAATGACTATCTTTCAAGCCTTGATACCTCTCCTTTGCCTGTCTCGTCTTGCCTCAGTTCTGTTTGAAGTGCATTTTCTTGAAACCTCTGGTTTTGTCAGGGTAGGTACTTTTGTAGGGTTTTTTGTCCCCTGAGTCCAATTTATTGTCTTGATCATGCAATTAGAGTTAAAATACAACACCAGGGAGCAAAAGTAGGCAGTGTCCTGAGTAACAATTGGACTTCAGAGGTAGTGCAAGCCTGTTCTCAGCCATCATTTATTAGTTACCTGTTGAAAGAATAGGATTGTTTTGCAATGAGTAATTCCAAAGCATCACGTTAAATGCCTTTGATTTTAACCACTAGAGACAACTGATTGAGCCAACATTTGTGGTAGGCTTTTAAACTCTTGTCTTAGTGTTTGTCATATAGACACTTCAAATAACTGTTGGAGAAATACTTGCAGATGTGTGTACCAAGCTGCTGCATTTGCTACATTTTCATGTAGTGGATATAATTTCACAAAATTTCAGTTGGTTTTCATATATTTTTAATGTGAGGAGTAAGTTGAAGCATGACATTGTATTGTTGATCACAATTCTTTGTGTGTGATCATCCAGACAACTCCTGATCCACCAAGTGGTCCATCCATCAAATCCATGTCTCTCAAATTTAGACACAGGGATATCGTGTTGGACAGTGTCAGATGCCTTGCACAGATCCAGGTAGATGGCATCTGTTGTCATCTCTTTTGCTCTTGCCTCATGTACAAGTGTGGTAGTGCTGTTGTAGAAGGCCAACAAATTTGTGCATGATTTGTCCTTAGGACAGCCATGTTGGCTGTCTCAAATCACCACCTTATTTCCCAATGTGTCTTAGTATAGTTTCCAGAAAGATCTGCTCCATGGCCTTTGCAGGCATTGAGGTAAAACTGCCTGGCCTGAAGCACATGTTGAAGGAATACAGTTTAAGCACATGGGTTTAATAATGCTGTTGTTATCACAAGGTATCTACAACATGTTTCATATCAGCAGTACAGCTTTATTTATTAGTTACTCTTCCCTAATGAAATACATGAGACTGTCTTGAAAGTGGTAAAAACACAAAATAGCAAGTTAGCAAAACTGATTGACTGTAGTAATGTAGTTTTCTACTATTAATTGCATTTATTAAGACCTGAGTGCTCTGTTGATGTTGTAAACACTTATGGGGGAGACTCAAACCTTTTTGTACTGTTTGGAAAAATATATTCTATATTCTTTTACTTCTACATTCTTTCATAAATGTAATTTACACATCTGGAGGAGAAATATTGGTTATAATAATACTGATTTCTCAACAAAATACGGGTAGGCTTATGCCAGTGGCATTCTGTTTTAGAATAAAAGGAGGGCAGTGAGCTATCCTGAAAAGCAGTGACCTGCTTTTTCAGCCTCCTAGAACTTCTGAGTCTGCATATGTCATTACAGATCCCTTGAGGGAAGGAAATTTTTCTTGTTACAACATATTTTTAAGGGAGGAAATTTTTGTATGTTGTAAGTTGAAAGTTAGTAGTGGAATCACTTTTTCATTATAAAATGTGTTTTTAAAGTCTATAAATCCCTTTTTAAAAAAAATTTGCAGGGAGAAGGCTTCGAGTCCTTAAACTGAAATGAAAAATATAAACTAATCCAATGTTATGCAGAGTTGATTGCCTTGTGTGTAACACAAGGTGACAGGTTTTTTGTTAATACCTACTTAACCTTATTAATTAATTAAACATTTTGGGTAACAAAAGCCCTTTGTTAAAATGTTAAGACTCTTGCCCCCTTAAGGTGTTAAAATTCATACAGATTTCTTTGATAGCTCTCAGAAGTCTATGAATAAAATCCTGGAAGACTAAACAATTTTTATTGATATTTCTAAGATTTAAAGAAAGAAATGTTTTTAAACTATATAAGCCCTGGTTTTAATGCTGCAAAAAACCAGCATTGTGTATTGATTTAATCCTTTTCATAAATTTACCCTCATAACAGGTAAGGGATGTGCAAACAACTTGCAAGGTTTCTATGTTAAAACACAAAAATCCATGTATATATAAAAATAAGTATGTGGCATTCCATATGGTTGATTCTGATATTTAAATTGGTGGGAGATGTGGGAGATTATTTATAACAACCAAAATTGGCAAAGCCGTAGTGGTTGTGAGATAGTGATGTTTTTGGGTGAGTTGAATAAGATATTGGCAAACTGTTTCTGCATCATTCTGCATATGGTAATCTAAACAGTTGGGGCATGCTTTCCAGTGCCAGCAGAGGGATTAGAAGATCATAGGTACAAAAAAAAATAGATTAATACAAACTAGCACATTGGTTGGCTTCATCCTCCTGCAGATCTGTATTTCAGTTACTGAAAAAGGGCTTGTATATAATGACAGGCAGTATGTGGAAATATCTAGCTGGAGATGGAATGTACTTCATGTAAAAATATTCACCAGGGTCAAAATTATAACAAAAAATATTATAGTTTATTCTGTATGTGCCACATAGTAGAAAAATTGAATAAGCTAACATAAAGCAAGGATTAAAAGTTAGTGTTACAGTAATTGGAGTTACCATATGGCAGTCCGAAGGACGTGAGTCCTAATCATAGCCTGGCCAATCAAATTAATCTCAATATACTTTCTAGACATTGAGAAAATAGTTTAATTGCTGATTAACTGCACCTGAATAAATCCGTGGGTCACAAATGCATACATCTATCTCCTTCTGAATGCTTCTCCTCCCAAACACAGAAGAATGCATGCTATTAGAAAATTATTTAATTTCAGCTTGCTAAACCATAGTTACCATCCATCTGTTCATGCCAATTGTGGAAAAAGGTCAGTTTTCAGCAAAGCCATGCATTTCACAGAAGGTATGTGAAGTGAAATTTCACAGGGGACATGATGGATCCTGATTCCTAGTGATAAACCTTAGGGGCCAGCAGGGTTGGCATATGGTTCAGCATGATATGAAGGCTTGGGTTCCCTGGCTTCACTTCTTTGGCGTGGAACTGATAAAACCTGGCTCTTAAGTATTGTTTCACTGGACACCAATCATGGGCAGCAGGAACTGCCCACTTAACTCTCTGTGGGAAGGAAGCCCAGGCTGTGTTCACAATAGTACCATTGTAGTGCTGCAGACTGCTCTCAACAGATTGACAGCATTAGGGAGGAGGGTGAAGGGCTGCTTTGCTAATTGCTGTTCAAAATATAAAAAGAGGGAAATAACTGAAAATTTATATTTGTTTTTTCCATTTAAATAGAAGCCTGACTTTGATTTTTAAGAATGATTTTTTAAAATCATTCTTAAAATTTACTTTACTGCCCTCCAAAGAGGCTTATAAGTAGATTATCTGCTACTGGTACTGCAGCAATCCAAGGTAAAAAGAAAACGTTCTCATCAGCTATAAAATTTTTAAAAGGTAGTTGTAAATTTCATTAAAGTGCAGATTGGAATGAATGACAGAATTTCTCATTAGAGAAGTTTTCTTTGTTACTGGTAGTGTGGAATGGCAAATGAACACATACCTGTATGTGCAGTCTTTTTACTAGACAGTATTTAGTGTTAATACAATTTTTATTTATGTAATTTTGCTGTTTGGAGTGATTTCTTCATGAAAAGGCATTTGCTGTTTTTCTTATCAATTAATATGTCTATATATGCAGAGAAGGTATTTAAAGTAGAAATTTAAATACTTGTATGTATGAAAACAGTAAGATTAAGTATTTGTGCTAATACCAGAGATAGGGAATTAGTTTTGCTTCTATATTCTTTACACCTATCAACCTCAATTACTTGAGTTAAAACTGATGTAATGCCGGATGTCAGAATGAGGATGAATCCCTCTCCCAACATCAAGAGTTAGTTTGTGGGGTTGCAGTTCCCTTCTGGCCTGTAGTATTCCACATTTGTTGCAGTTATCACTTCAGCCCACACCTGAACGTCTTTCCTTGGTTTGCTTGGTACAACAGCTTTAATAAACTTCAATGCCATGGCCAGTGGCCCTGTGCCTCCCCTGCTGCCTCCTGCAAACCCACAGCTGCCAGGTGAGCGCTTGTGTCTGACCGCAGGAGCAGCGCTCCGGCACTCCAGAGAGAGCCTGAAGCCGTGGCAGCTGTAATGGGCTTCAAAACAATTAGCACAGCATACCTTATGGATTCATTGATTCCTGTCTTGGATGCATTAGTAAGACAAATCCTCCCTGTAAGTTGGAGTGGGAATTCTGCCTGCATAGGGGCTTCAGCACTGTTTTCTTCACTATTTTCTTTTCATGTCTATAGCCTGTTACTAAAACGTGGATGAGTGCAGTATTTTTAAATACTGTCATTGTTCTTCTAACCACCCAGCCAAAGTCATAGTGCTGAGATATTCGTCCTTCCCATCCTGCTAGCCATTTGATCTGACTTTTTAACTTCATTCTAAAATGCAGTTCAGGGTTTGTAGAACCGGCAATACACTATAAATGGTACCAAAAGTGTAACTCTGCTATATGTTTGTATTAGTATGTTCCTGCTATATTTCAAACAGATAATTCATTGAATGCCCATTCTTCCTCTTACTGCAGAGTAGATTATATTTAAGTCAAGATTAATGGATAGATTCTGATGTTAAAACCCAGTCTCTGAGCCTGTCATTCCCTAGAGGCATATAGTGCATTAGTTTAAGCCAATGTGCTGCTTATCATAGATACTCTGACACTGTCTTAAATGACAGTTTACTGTACTTTGTAGCTGCTTACTCTGGTAATAAAATCACTATATTGTGTTCTTGATAATTACAATATTAAATAGAAACTTAATTGGATTACTGCACATTTAGATACAGATAGTTCTTAAGTAATTGTCTACTGTAAAATTTCTGATACTAATTTTTTCTCTCATGCAGTGTGTTCTATCAGAGTCTAAGCTTATATGTAGTTCAGTCACCTTAGATGAAAAAGTGCTGAAAAGACATCTGCAGTGGGGTTTTTTGGTGCAAACTAATATATTTTATCATACATGTTTTCACTTGAACCTTTGTTGGTTTTTAAATCCTTTCATAAGATGTTCCTGTTTGCCAAACTCCTTAAAATAAAATAACTTCTGGGTTCTACAGAGTTGGAGAATTTGATAAGTAGTCTTAATTTAGATCTTTTTTCCCTTAATTTTGAAATTCCTAGAAGTCTGAGGATAATTTTTGTCACTTTTGCTGCCTAAGGAGATGAACAGAATTAGAATTAATTCAATAAATAGTTATTTTTCTATGATTGTCTTAAAAAGAACACAAACATTTTTATATAATTAGTTTTTATATAGTTTGTATTCTAAAGAATATACTGAAATTAAAATTTATTTTAAGTTCAGTTCACTTGCACTTTAATTCTACATATCTTTATAAGCCTTCTGTAAAGGATCTTGGTGCAGAGTGGTTACATTTTTCATTTCATAATTGAGTGTTTTAAGTGGTTAAGCGTAGTCCAAATTTTATCCAATTCCAGCTTGTGTTAATGGTGCTCCACTCACACTGCCTTAGCACCTGTTATGGATTTTGAGTCATCTGGCAGCCCGTGGGACTTAGATAAAGAAGTACCAGGTGTCCTGCCTGTCTCTTAATTGAGACGCAATGTAAACAATATAGACTTGGCAATATGGTTATAGAAATGGATTAAAGCCCAGTTGTCTGCACTGATGAATCACAGTTTTTTTTTTCCTAGAAGATGTTATAAACCACTGATGAATTTAGCGAGCTGTAAGGTTTTGTGGAACAACATAAAAGTAAACAATGCATCAAGGGTTTTCCTAGAAGGACAGTTTTACAGAATGGTAAATGTGTTGAGTTTTTAAATGAAAATGTAAGCATCAGTTAGAATTTCTTGCAGTAATTTAGCAATTTTGAAACCACCCACACTGTAAAAATTAAGATTCTTACATAAATTCAGATAAAGTCAATGCTTTTCAATATGTAATGTATTAGTAAACTAGGCAGAAAACAATACCGTTTATTTGGAAGCACTCAATGGCTGCAGCTTTGTCTAGCCTACACTTACCTTTCAGGATTTTTAACCATAAAACCATGTAGTAGATATAATGTAAATTATCTCATTTAACTGTAAGAGAAGTAATCTTAAATAAAAAAACTCCTCCATATTACAAAAGTGCCCGATAACAATTTATCACAGATTTATTGAACTGTAAGAGAAGTAATCTTAAATAAAAAAACTCCTCCATATTACAAAAGTGCCCGATAACAATTTATCACAGATTTATTGAACTGTTTAGTAGTATAAAAACTTAAAAGTAATTTTCATTATATTTATTCAAAGAATGATGCAACTATGTTTTGGAAATAAATTGCAATATCTGGAATGATGGAATTAGTTTGTATAAATGTATCTATTATATATTACCTTATTTTCTTCATGGAGAAATATACCTCAGAAATTGCCTCAAAAAACCCTTTGCAGTTACAGCTTGAGTTGAAAAAGAATGTCATTAAATATGTTAGATAACACATTTTAGGCGTGCTTAAATTCTACAGTCTTGGTCTGTTACTTGTTTTACATATACATTCTTATCACTGAGATATCTAGATTAATTAGTAGATTGTAACGTATACATTACTTATTAAAATTATTGATTTTGGATAATTAATAGAGCCTCTTCTGCAGTTTTATAATGTTTTCACAAAATGCAACATACAAGTTTACTTTTGAAATACATTTTTCATTTCTCTGAAGTTTATGTTCTATTTTTATGAGTAAGAAAATATAGTTACATTTTGTTGCAGAAGAGCTGTCTTGAAAAGGTGGTTCAGTAGGAAAAAATCACCTTAAAAGACTATAAAATTTTTCATTCTTTCACCTGCTTAGTAGTGTCAAGCATAGTAATTTTTTTCTTCTCTTTCACCTAAATAACTTGCATGAGATATGAGGAGAATGAACTGAATTCTGCCTTACGAATCATTGGTGTTTTGACTAAGTCCAGTTGTATGTGCAGAAGCTTCTTTCATTTACAGCATAGCTGTGTAAACAGATGCACCTAGCTAAATATTTATTTGCCATTTTCAATATTGACAGTATTTAAGAAGCACAAAAGGACCCAGACTGACTTTGAGATATCAAGGTGACTTGAGTAAACAGAAGATGCAGCTGGAAGAAAAAAACCGTCTTTATTTGTGTACTGTGCAAACTAGATGTGGAAATTACTGAAATGCAATAAATAGGGAACACCATGATACCACTTCTACAGAGTCACTTTTCAGAACATTAGAGAACTTTAACTATTCCTCTCAGTTGATACTGATCACCCACCTACATACAAAACGCTGCTACTTGCAGGGCTTCCAGCACTGGATCAATAGCAGCCCGACTTACATCCTTAACTCTAAGAGCCAACAAAGACTACAAATTGCTGTGACTCAGTATGAGTTCAGCTGGTTTGACAACCACTGCATAGTCTCTTCTTTTAGAGTGAGATTTCCCAGAAAAAATTCCATTTCTGTGATGTGTGTGGGTTTTGTCTCGTCGTCCTGTAGAAGTCAAATTCTGCTGGAACTAAGTTTTCCTTTCAGCTTAAAACCCTCATCCTAACCTGTACTTGTTATCTTTATAGGAGAGGCCATTCTCCTTTCACACTTTGATGTAAGGAATTTAAATTTACTAGTAAAAATGTGCCAAATGAAATAATTTTTTTCATAATTCTAAGTACCTCAAACTGTAGCGATTAATTCTGTGGAGTTTGCACACCTTTTCAGGCCAGAGAACAAAAAATTTAAAATCTGCTACCAACATATGCTCTTTACTGTGCTTCACTGTTTCTTTTTTTACTTTGGTCCCTAATATCCTAGGAGCATTTTAGTATGTTGACAATACTACAGATTTGGGGGTTTTTCCTATAAAAAATGATGTGTGCTTCTAAATTTGCTGAGGGGGAAAATGTAGTAAACAAGAGAGTTCCTTCTTATATGGCTCTTCTTAAAATATTGTTAATCTCTTTTATGTAAGTTGTGTATATATGCAATTATGCAAGTGTCCATTGATCCTACAAGGAAGTATCTCGGGATGTAGGATTTTCATTTTCCATATAAGAATGGAGAAGCAGTTCAGTTGCTGCTTGTCTTAAATTATTTTCCAAATGCCTGGCTAACGAAGTCATACTCTCCAGAATCATATCAATATATATTGACTTTTTAGATGATTTTGCTAACAGTTGGAACTGCCAGGGATGCAGCTGTATATGTATTTCTGAGAGGAGTTTGTAATTTAACCTGAAAAGAATCCATCTTGCTATTTAGAAATGCATGTTCTAGCTTTCTTCCTAAGAGGTATTTCAAGGTGATCATTGAAACCCTCTCTTTTACTCCTAGGTCTCGAACCAAAGCATCTACATACATTGATATGATAATATGCAGTTATATCATGGTATACTACACATGTATACTGCACATATATACAAATACACAAGTATGAGAAGGGAAGATTTTATTCATAAAGCTTTCATGAAAGTGCCTTGCTTCAACACTGCTGAAATTGTTCTTTGTTTCATAAAATAAGATTTCTTCTTAATCACAGGAAACGTGCATGCTCATCTATATAGTCTAATCATTAGGGTACTTTCTTGGGAGAGGAGAGTCCCTGGATTCCAGTCCATGCTTGGGAAGCATTTGTTATCAAATGTTTTTTGGAGCAGGCAGTAGAATTTCCTCTCCAGCACATTTGAGAATCTAACACTTAGTTGTTCTGGTAACAGATAGATTACAGAGTTGTGAAGGGCTATATCCTTAAACAAAGTCTTGGAAATATTATTCCATGTTTAAACTGGTTTTTTTCTTCATTTTTTCCAGCATCAGGTTAATGTCGCTTTAGGATTGGTATTCTGTCAATGACTGTAGCAGTGATCATGCGTCCAGTCCTTTACTAAAAAATACTAGATAGATTTATTGTAATGCATTTTAGTCAGCTGTAAAACTGAGAAGTGTGAAGAAGAATGGAAAGAAAATGTATAGTCAGAATGACACAGTAAATTGTAAAAAATCAATAATCATAGCAAAGGGAGAGTTTGTGAGGGGGATTGCTTGTGGAGACCTGATGCTACACATAAGCCACATAGAAGAAAGTACAAAAGTGCCTTTCCAAAAATGTCAAGATTAGTGAGAGTGACTGCATTAACTGACTGGAGGTGAGTGGTTTTGATAAAATGGATGGAATAGGTATGGACTATAAAGTTCAAATTAGTAGTCTGCATTTGCACTAGGGAATGGCAGACTGATGGCAGTATCTGAGAGAATGTACCATCTAAGTAGGATATCCAGAAAGTGGATTCTTCAGTCTCTGAGTAGATTATAAAAGGATTAAAAATGTATTTATTTAGGCCAGAGAAAAGGATATGGCAGTAACTGAGATGTGAGGTAAGAGCCTAGGTAATTTGTTCAGATGGATGGCTAGAAAAAGTTTTTAGATTATGCATAAAGAGTCTGCAAGATGTGGATGTATTTTGGCATAGGAATCTAAAACTTGGAAGTCATACAATCAACAGAGATGGAGAGCTATTAGGTGAAGACATGAAATTATGTTTTTCAGAAAGATTGGGCATAAGTAGGTGATCTGATAGCCAGGCTTTCAGTGCTTCTTCCCAAGTGCAAATCAACAGGTCTAATAATGGGAAGTACAGTATTTTCAAATGATAGCTCTTTTCAGATAATTATTAATCGAAATAGTTACAGATTTAGAGAAAAAGGAAAAGGGATCGTAATGTAAATTAAATATTTGCTGAAGTGACTATATCCTGAGTGACCTATAAAGATATGATTCCTGATTTTTTCTGGTACTGGTTCTATTTTTCAGAACAGGTTCTTCTGAAAAAGTATAATGAAGTAATTATTTTTTGTTGTGTTTTTTGCAGTTATGCATCTGTAAGATTTTAGCTGACACATTTGGATCAGTGCCTGCATAATTAATGTATATCATACATTTTTATTCATTCTGTTTTGTTCCAGTTAGCACCTTCCTCAGAAGCTAAAAGCTCACAATACTGTTGTTTAAGTGTTTTGTCACTCTGTGCCAGTCTTTCTCCATTGGTTTGTCTGTGCATCCTTCCCATTCCATCTTAATTGCTGATGCCAGTGGCAACATCTACTCGAAGTAAGAATACAGCTTGCATTGCCCTATTATTAGTAGCCATTGAGTTTGTATGTGCCACTCAATCTGTAAGTGCTAATAAGTCTTTCCTAGAGAGCAGTTTTTTAAAGAAATAAATGTCTAGCCTATTAGAAGTAATGTAAAAATTAGCTACCATGGGTTTATGGTCACTCTTGCAGACAGTTGCATTCAAATACAGTGTAGAACTAGATTATCTCAGCCACAAAAGCATATAGAATTGGAGTTTCAAAATTACTAGGATATTCTCAAAATATAAATGAATGGAAGATAAAAGTATCTCATCTATGCAGTCTCTAATACAGAAACAGAGTCCTTCTGAGGACAGTGTGTAATTTCTTAATGCAGAGTAGAGCAAGCTTTAGACTTGGCGTTTGCCTCAGATTTTTTTGGTTGTAAGGTGGGTTATGTTTTTAACAAGCTGCAAATGTTTTTGGGGATTGTTAGGATGAGCAGCAACCCAGCTAGGTGAATTGCTTTTCTCTGATGTACTAAGTGTGCGTTTGAATTAGACTTCTAGAACTGATATAAGCATATCCTCTTCACTGTGTAACAAAAACATCATTATCGTCCTCAGTCAGCATCTATGTCAAGACTTCTGTATTTGGTTAGGAGATTGTACGAAGACTAGAGAAAAAGAATGTCCTTGTCATGTTCAAAGCAATAACTTTCCTTCATTTTGCCTTATTTGTGTATAAGCTTTGGATATAATAGGATAAACTAAAAGGTTTCCTTTAGAGACCTCTGAAAGTAGAGCATTTTAAAAGCAAGTAGGTGTCTCTACTGTACTTTTTCATGAAACATTTTACCCATTCAAGCAGACTTTTAAAAACAGCTTGTTTTGATAGCAGCCTGTTCTCCTGTGGGCCTTCAGCCTTTGCTTCCTGGCAGCACCTTTGGTGCGAAAAGAGAGTGATCAATTGGGAGACTATCAGTGCCAGCATGCATAGAGTGATAAGTTAACACACCACTGGGAATTTCTAGGGCCCACCAAGATACTTCACTTCTAATGTGCTAACAAGCTCATTTTTCTACCTCTTGCCTCTTCAGTTATTTTTTTTCTCAGAAGAGCTTAGAAGTTGAGTGCATCAGGCATAATGAAAAGCTCTGTAGGAGGGAGAAGCAATAACCCCATTTTTCCCTTTTCAGCCAAATAGAAAATTAGTTTCTG
>VZTT01067870.1:22716-35740 GCA_013400855.1 Buphagus erythrorhynchus
AGCTAGGTTCTGAAGAGCATTATTCACTGGACGTGGACTTGGCTGCTGTTTTGCCATAAACTTAACCTTTTTTTGCTGTGTTCTTTCTCATGCCTCTTAGTTCTTTCTCTTCTACCCAGTTCTGGTCTTCCAGGTCTTTAGACCATCTCTTCCTCACCATTTTGCCTTGCTTTGCAGATGCTTTTGCAGTCTTTCTACATCTGCTTCTTGCTTCCGTTCTTCATTTCACAAAATTAGTGAGAGACTTAATCGACTTGATTCTAGCAAGGTTGCTGAGCATGATGGACAACTTGGCCAGATTTGGACTGAAATTTATAAGAGTGATGAAGGGCACAAGCCGTACAAAAACGATTGCCCTCTTCCTTGAAGGTCAGGTGGGACATGCTGAAGTATCTCAGAAGACCATCAAAATTTACTGAACAAATTACATTTTCCCCTGTGGCCGGCCATTCACAGACACAGCACTCAGGGCAGTGTTGATCCAGATGATGAGGTGTGATAAAACCAGAACAACTGAGAGTAGTCTTACCATGCAGCACCCTTTCAGGCTTCTCCTTGGTGAATTTTTCACCTTTAAAAGTCGGAACTGATGCACGAGATTAGTCATGGCAGTGCATATGTTATGATACCTCCAGATTCCTCCATCTCACCTCACTTCTAATTTAGTCTGCGTGTAGTTAGGATTCAATTTTAGATTTAAATAGTTAATTTCTGAGTCAAATAACCAACATACTATCATTAAGAGATTCTAAGGTTTTCAAATGGAGTGTGAAAATGTCACATTTCAACTTTGTTGACCCACCTCCTTGTTCAGAAGCAATTGAAATGCCTTTGCATTACGGCCCAAAAATATCATAGCTGATCAGGCTATGGTATTTGTCACTTGTCAGATCTAAGAGCAGAAGAATATGGGTCACTTCCTGATGTTTTCTGCCTCTTAAAAATCCAGAGACATCTATTTTGTTTATTTTATAGAACTTTCTGGCTTCAAATNTCGCATTGACACAAACACACCCCATCCCTAACAATATCCAACTGTTCCTTCTGCCATGCTAGGCTGATCTGGAAGGGAGCCCTTCCCGCCTCCCTGGAAAATGACACAAAGTTGCATAGAATAACCTATGTGTCCTGGCCATGGTGCCTTCTGGCTGCTGCAAAAATCAACCCTGTCCTGGCCAGGACATTTTCTGTCCCTTGTTCTGTACTGTCTCCATCATGACCAGATCGTACACCTTCCAACTATATACATGTATCTTCATATATACATAAGCACAAGTATAATTTCCATAGTCAATGACCATCCCTCCAAGGTGTCTGTTGACTTCCTTCAGTCAATGACTGTGGGTTCAGTCCATCCTAGATATCTTCCAGGGCAGGAGAGCTGGTGTGCTCTCAGGTNATAATGGTATTTTCAAAGTCAGTGTTCTGACTGAAACCTCTCCAAACCATGTGCTGCTTGATCATTCCCCCTCCCCTCAGCAGGCTGGAGAGGAGAACTAGAGACATTAAAGGCAAGGGTTGAGATAACAACTGTTTACTGGAAACAACAATAAGATAAGAAAATGAACAGCAACAACATCAGTACTAAAGACAGAAGGTACAAGAAAGAGGCAAACAATTCGCATTGACACAAACACACCCCATCCCTAACAATATCCAACTGTTCCTTCTGCCATGCTAGGCTGATCTGGAAGGGAGCCCTTCCCGCCTCCCTGGAAAATGACACAAAGTTGCATAGAATAACCTATGTGTCCTGGCCATGGTGCCTTCTGGCTGCTGCAAAAATCAACCCTGTCCTGGCCAGGACATTTTCTGTCCCTTGTTCTGTACTGTCTCCATCATGACCAGATCGTACACCTTCCAACTATATACATGTATCTTCATATATACATAAGCACAAGTATAATTTCCATAGTCAATGACCATCCCTCCAAGGTGTCTGTTGACTTCCTTCAGTCAATGACTGTGGGTTCAGTCCATCCTAGATATCTTCCAGGGCAGGAGAGCTGGTGTGCTCTCAGGTGGTTGCAAGCTGCAGTAGCAGCTCACAATTGGAGCTGTTCATGCTCATTGTCCACAGTAGTTCTGTCATATAGTGGCAGTGTCATTCAGCAACTACTTTTATACAATTCAACATTACAGACTGTTCTAACCCAAAAATCAAATTCCCTGGAGACACACACTGTGTTTCCCTGTCCCAAATGCACCCAGGTCCTTGAGCAAAAACAATCCCATGGATGGGCTTGGCTTTGCTTGAGGCAGGATTAATCCAAAGTGTCTCCCCTAACACATTTGTCATATGCTGCACAGGGACTTTATATCCTTCTGCAGTACATTGAGGTTTTGATTGGGCAGGGCAAGCAAGGTAGATCCTCTAGTGTTAACTAACCAGGGAGCCTGTGCAAAATGCAGATCCCAGTGTTGATAGGGAAAGGTCTCACCACCTATTGCTTTCAATGTGGTTTTTTAACAGCCCACTGTACTGTTCCGTTTTCCCAGAGACTGGTGCAGATACGGAATACAATGCACCCACTCAGTATCATGCTGGCCCAGGTGTCTATGAGGATATTTTTGATATGAGTGCCATTGTCCACCTCTGTTCTTTTGGGGGTGCTATGTCACCACATGAGTTCCTTTTCAAGGATGGTGTTCTGGGCAGTGATGTGAGGCACAGGGTGTGTCTCCAGGCATCCAGTGGTTGTCTCCACCACTGTCAGCACATAGCACTTGCCTAGGCAGATCTGTGGGAGTGTGATGTAATCAATCTGCCAGGCCTCCTCCATTTATATTTCAGCCCTCATCCCCCATACCAAAGAGGCTGTACCCATTGAACCTGGCTGATTGCAGTGCATGTTTCACAGTTATGGATAACCTGGGATATAGTGTCCACTGCTCAGTCACAAGCCCATCTGGATGTTGCATCTCTTCCCTGATGACCTGTGTTATGGGCCCACTGAGTCAGATATATTTCACCCTTACGTTCCAGTCCAGATCCACCTGAGACACTTTAATCTTGGCAGCCCGATCCACCTGTCCGTTGTTGCAATGTTCTTCAGTAGCCCAACTCCAACCCCCCCATATCATCAGCTACCAGAAAATTAAAAAGGAAGGATACACTCTCTTCACTGATGGTTCCTAGCATTTTGTAGGCGTACATCAAAAATGGAAGGATGATGTATGGAGTCCTACATGGCGAGTTGCAGAAGCTATTGAGGGACAGGGTGGATCAAGTCAGGGTGCAGAGCCTGAAAGCCATCCAGCTGGCCTCAGGTGTCCCTGAATGAGAGGAATGGCCAGCACTCTACCTCTACACTGACTCATGCATGGTGGCAAATGCTCTGTGGGGGTGGCTACAATGGTGCAAAAAGAGTGATTGGCAGTGCAGAAGGAAACCATCTGGGCCACTGAACTGTGGCAAGACATCATTGCCTGGGTGGAGAAGTTGACTGTAAAAGTACATCATGTAGATGCACACACATCTTCTGTATTGCTCCTCTCTGGAGCTCAGCATTCTCCTTGCAAATATTCTATCATTTTATCAGGGTTGCATAAGTGAACTGATAAACCATTGGAGCAGAGAATTACCCCAAAAACTGGCCCATTCTCTCTCACACTCTGTGCTACTCATGGCCATCCACTCTCAGGGCAGATCTCTGAACAACCTTCCTAGAAATCTCTGTCCTGNGTGTCCACTGCTCAGTCACAAGCCCATCTGGATGTTGCATCTCTTCCCTGATGACCTGTGTTATGGGCCCACTGAGTCAGATATAATTCACCCTTACGTTCCAGTCCAGATCCACCTGAGACACTTTAATCTTGGCAGCCCGATCCACCTGTCCGGTGTTGCAATGTTCTTCAGTAGCCGAACTCCAACCCCCCCATATCATCAGCTACCAGAAAATTAAAAAGGAAGGATACACTCTCTTCACTGATGGTTCCTAGCATTTTGTAGGCGTACATCAAAAATGGAAGGATGATGTATGGAGTCCTACATGGCGAGTTGCAGAAGCTATTGAGGGACAGGGTGGATCAAGTCAGGGTGCAGAGCCTGAAAGCCATCCAGCTGGCCTCAGGTGTCCCTGAATGAGAGGAATGGCCAGCACTCTACCTCTACACTGACTCATGCATGGTGGCAAATGCTCTGTGGGGGTGGCTACAATGGTGCAAAAAGAGTGATTGGCAGTGCAGAAGGAAACCATCTGGGCCACTGAACTGTGGCAAGACATCATTGCCTGGGTGGAGAAGTTGACTGTAAAAGTACATCATGTAGATGCACACACATCTTCTGTATTGCTCCTCTCTGGAGCTCAGCATTCTCCTTGCAAATATTCTATCATTTTATCAGGGTTGCATAAGTGAACTGATAAACCATTGGAGCAGAGAATTACCCCAAAAACTGGCCCATTCTCTCTCACACTCTGTGCTACTCATGGCCATCCACTCTCAGGGCAGATCTCTGAACAACCTTCCTAGAAATCTCTGTCCTGACTCTAAATATGGTGTAGACTGCACTGAGGAGACATGGCAGACTTAGCAACAAGAATATGCTTTCCTTAACATCCAGCAGGAACTCAAAATTCTCAAAAGCTGTTTTAACAGGTCTGAAGGAGGAAAAGGGGGTGAAAAGCTGGGAAAAGTAATCTTCGCCATTTTCCTCCACAGACTGAGTGTGATTATTAATGGACTCTCAGAGCTAGTGCCTGAGTAAGGATAGGAGAGAAACATTCAATACACATCCCAAATGACCTTCATTGCCTTTTATCTTACCATACCTAAACTGATACCCCATAGTACAGCAACAAAGCAATCCTGATCCCTCTCCTTGCCCTGAAAAAGAGCACCATTATGAGCACATAGTGGATATACAAAAACTTGTACAGGGTTAGGTACCATACCCACATGAGCAGACCAAGCAACACTGTGACCAGNGTGCAGAGCCTGAAAGCCATCCAGCTGGCCTCAGGTGTCCCTGAATGAGAGGAATGGCCAGCACTCTACCTCTACACTGACTCATGCATGGTGGCAAATGCTCTGTGGGGGTGGCTACAATGGTGCAAAAAGAGTGATTGGCAGTGCAGAAGGAAACCATCTGGGCCACTGAACTGTGGCAAGACATCATTGCCTGGGTGGAGAAGTTGACTGTAAAAGTACATCATGTAGATGCACACACATCTTCTGTATTGCTCCTCTCTGGAGCTCAGCATTCTCCTTGCAAATATTCTATCATTTTATCAGGGTTGCATAAGTGAACTGATAAACCATTGGAGCAGAGAATTACCCCAAAAACTGGCCCATTCTCTCTCACACTCTGTGCTACTCATGGCCATCCACTCTCAGGGCAGATCTCTGAACAACCTTCCTAGAAATCTCTGTCCTGACTCTAAATATGGTGTAGACTGCACTGAGGAGACATGGCAGACTTAGCAACAAGAATATGCTTTCCTTAACATCCAGCAGGAACTCAAAATTCTCAAAAGCTGTTTTAACAGGTCTGAAGGAGGAAAAGGGGGTGAAAAGCTGGGAAAAGTAATCTTCGCCATTTTCCTCCACAGACTGAGTGTGATTATTAATGGACTCTCAGAGCTAGTGCCTGAGTAAGGATAGGAGAGAAACATTCAATACACATCCCAAATGACCTTCATTGCCTTTTATCTTACCATACCTAAACTGATACCCCATAGTACAGCAACAAAGCAATCCTGCTCCCTCTCCTTGCCCTGAAAAAGAGCACCATTATGAGCACATAGTGGATATACAAAAACTTGTACAGGGTTAGGTACCATACCCACATGAGCAGACCAAGCAACACTGTGACCAGTAGGTCTGGACCTAATACACCAAATCAAATCAGATTAGATCAAATTTGTTTTCAACTCACTCAGGGCAGATCTGTTGTTATCTCAACCCTTCGTGCCTCACATTGGGCACCAAAGAGGGCTGTTGTTTTAGGAGTGGTATTCTCCGATTCTGTGTTCCCACTGAAACCATGTGCTGCTCCAAACCATGTGCTGCTCCATGACTCCCCTTCTCCTTGGCAGGCTGGAGAGGAGAATTAGAGGCATAAAACGTAAAGGTCAAGAGATAAGAACAATTTTTGCTGGAAACAGCAATGAGACAAGAAAACATACAGTAACAACAACAGTGCTAATTACAGAGGGTACAAGAAAGAGGCAAACAATTAGATGTAGGGGAACCCCCCAGAATAATATGCAGCCATTCCCTCCACCACACTACAATGGCCCAGAAGTGAACCCTTCCACAGAAAATGACACAAGATGGTATAAAGTAACCTCCAGGTCCTAGCCATACCCCCTCCTGGCTACTGCAAAAACTACCCCATCCTGACTAGAACCAGGACAATTGTGGAGAGAAATAAAGAGAACAGCATTTTATACTGAAAATTTTAAAACTCTGAAGGGGAAGCAAAACCTTCAAAATTTTTATATACCATGTTTAACATCCACATGTGTGTATGAGCGTATGTATGTATATATATGCTTATCTAAAATCCAAAGAAATTGAGTTACTAATTAATCTGTTAATTTCTGTCAGACTTTAAATATATTTTAAGTGCTGTTATTCTTCACTCTTCTGGTGTAGTATGTTCAGATGTGAAAATCACTTTACATGACTTCTGTTCTTCAATAGCTCTAAGTTTCTTTTTAAAAAATGTGGTTAAATGTGAATTTGTGCTTTTGTCCACAGGAATTAGAAACAAAATTTTAAGCAACGACTGGAATAATACTTTAATTGAAATAATGGGGCAGACTGAGGTTTTCTTTATCCAACAACCCATGATAAAATTTCACACTAAGGTTTAACCCTTCAATGCAGACTAACTAGCTTAAAACTAGCTGCTTTTGCTTCTTTACATGACTTCAGGAGTCTCATGTTAAAATTGGCTATAATTTTAATGTATTCAATACTGTGAAACAGCTGGAGAACAGAAGCCATATATCAAATTGCCATTTGTTTTTCCTTCTCAGTTGTGTGTATGTGTGCGAGTATTTAGCTGTTTTCACCAATGTTAAGCAAGCATTTCAGACAGTGTTTAGGATGTATCTCAGTTGCTATTAATAAGGTTGTTGGATCTGGATAATATCATAGAATTCTTTTCTTTCTCTCTCCCTTCCTTTTTTTTCTTGTATTGCTTAGTTGGTAAGTATGATGCTGTATTTCAGAGCTGTTGCTTCATTGCACATAACTAACTCATCACTCTCTTTAACCTGTAGCATGAGCAGCAATTGCATAATGAAATTCGAAATTCCGTTTTCTGTGCTCATCTGTTAATACCCTTCAATCTCTGCAGTTCGTGTCTCATGTCTCACACCTGTTATCTTTTATCTTCTCTCCTCCCCCTTCCTCACTTCTTTCCACTCCTCCTTCCTCATCACTTCTTCATTCTCAACAAAGAAAGAAATGCTGTGATATTTCTTCTCCTTCCAAAACCTCCACTAGAAAGCATTGGCCACATCAAGGTAAAGGGCAAAGGCTTGAAACGGAAGGTCTTTCACGCTAGCTGTGAATGGTATGCTGTGCAAAACAACAACGGTTATTTTCTATTCTCTAATTTCCACCATTTGAAATGCTTTAATTTCTTGTAAAATCAGAACAAGATAGAATTTCAGAAAATGCGAATGCATGTTTCCTGCCTGCCTTTTTCTATAAGGCACAGTGAGTCAGGCATTATCATGCTTTTCCAGATTGTTTGGCAGTGAAGTACCTAGTTCATGAACAAAATTACTGTCACCAGCTGGGGAACAAATAACAGCCCTTTCTCTCCCCTGTCACTCTGATGGGTCATGTCAGTTTGAAGATAGAAAGTGCTGTTGCTCTGGAGCAGGCAGGTGAGGGACCAGGCAAGAACAGCCAGGTTGCTAAATACCACAGGTTTATGACAATCTTTTAAATTTGCTCCTAGACTTCTTATGTTATGACCTCATTTGACTTCAGAGGCATCTTTCAAAATACATCATGACCAGTTTTGAATGATTTTTGCACCCTTTATATGTGAAATGTATACTGGGGCAGAGAGATCTTCAATTCTGATTATTGCATTATTATTTTAAAGAATTACCAGTAATAGCATGATGTGGAAGAAATAGCAAGTGATTTCTGGCTTACTGCAGTCCGCAGGGGTTTCCCCATTGACACCTGCAGGACCAGGCTTCTGTCTCTAAATTATATGGGTTAGAAGCCTTCAGAGGCAACTGAGGTAGTTGAGTTCAATCACACTGTCAGTCTCTGTAAATGGCTAATGAAAATGCAGTTTAGTTTTACGGATGGGAGTTCATAGTATTAATTTTCTGTAGCATGGGAAGAAGAATGTAATTTTGATTTCATATTTTCTCCTTTTCCTTTTGTACTTCTGTGGAAGATTTGGAGACAGGCTGTTTGTAGGAAAGAGCCTTGTCCCTTGCAGTGAGGATTCTGGGGCCACTGCAGCATAGCTCTGGGCACTGGGCTAATGAATTACATATCATTGTCTCAAATTCATCTTGTTCCTTTTACAAAGAAACATTAACATATAGTGCATCCAGTTAGTACAATCTGTTCAAGCTTCTGCCTTGTGGGCCCTATAGGAATTTGCCTTTTGAAGCACCAACTAAAGTTGGTATGGGAGAAGATGTTTTGCTCTCTCAGTTGGCCCCCAATTCACTCCACCTCTTCAGCAGCATTCCTAGAGCTCCCTTCATGTGCAATGAGCTGTTAACCTTCATGTTCTCATTAAAGACTGGATTCTTCTGGGTTGTGGTTTGACTTATGATTCCCCATCCCTGCAAGGGAACTGCAGCTGTTTGCTTTCCTGGTTAGCAGGAGGACACTGCCCACTTCAGTGCTGCCTCAATTGCTCAGAGCGAGGGGGTTCTGCAGTCCCATAGCTCAGTGGTCTGCAATCATCTTTTCTTTAGGGGTGGATCTGTGGCAGTTGCTAATTCCATGAGCCATACCATCACCCACAGCTGGTAAAGGGCTAGGCAATGCTGTGGCAGTGACAGCAGCACTGAAATTCCTGTCTGCCCCTTGCTAAGAGATCCCGCGCTGTGAGTGCAGAAGGCGGCATTGACCCGTCTGGTTCTTGCTGTCCTCTGCAGGCTTCTGCCCAGAGACTCAGCCGGGAGAAACTCCAGCAGCAGCAACAGCACAGGTGGATGGAACAGACTTAGCCTCTCCAATGTCTCCTCGGACTAGCAAGAGCCGCATGTCCATGAAACTGCGCCGCTCCTCTGGCTCAGCCAACAAGTCCTAAGTGGCAAGACAGTGCAGCTTTCTAGTGAAGAGCAATTGGCCACCCTTCCCACAGCGACTCACTGCGTTCTGGGTTTTGTTATTGCTCAAGCCTTTCATTCAAGGATAATGTCTCTCGTGTGTGTGCGCCCATGCCCTGCATACTCCTTTTCTGTATGTTTATTTTAAACAGTGACACTGGAATTTTACTTTAATATCTTAGCTTTGTTTTTTTATATCAACCTTCAGTCTGCCTTTTTTTCCCCTTTGCAATGCAGTTTGTACGCTGCACCTTTTACCTACTTGGATGATTATGGATTATTAACTTTGGGTTTTAACTCTAGTTGATCTTGAATCAACATGGAATTGGAGACTGCAGTTGGATTACATTGTATTTATTGTGCCCCATTGCAATTTTCTCTGTAACAAAGAAAGAAATATGTACAACTTGAAAATGAATGTACAATTTTAAATTGAAGTTGCATTTGTAAAGTCTTTGTCAGAAGTCACAATGTTAATGCACAAGATGTGTACAGATTATTTATGTTGAGAATAAAATAGTTCAATGGCCTTTCAAGCATTACAGAATCCAAATGAAATAATTCACTCATAGCACCCTTTCATCATAAAGCAATGTATCATTTCATAATTCTGCAGATAATCTATGCCAGGAAAAAAGAAAATCACTGTGCTGAAATTCTACTTACGCTTGGCTTCCAAATATTTTTATAATGTTTGCTTTTCCAAGTGGTGTCAGTAGTAAATGCCATTGAGTTTCATGAGTTTTAGCCGTTATCATTAGGCTGCTCCATCTAGATGTATATTCTTTTTTCTTACGTTAAAAAAAAATTTAAAACAAACAGACACTCCTGATAGAAATTCATTGCTGTGATGATGGGTACTAGGAAAGAAAAGGGAACATGCTCCGGGAGCCTGGCCTGAAATGCTAATAATTTCAACCTTCTGAGCTCAGATTAGTACATGAGTTCCACCCACCCAGAGGTATTTTCCTACAGAAAATTAAATGCTCACATTTTGAGTCTAGTAAACAACAAAATGCTGTTAACAAAATGTAGCATGGCATCAGTACTAACTGCATGTGTAAATATATCATATGGGCAACAATAAAAAAAGAAATTATGTATTGTAATTCATGTAGTATCTACAAATTTGTAATGGTTGAAGAGAAGACATGCTATTTAATAATCCAATAAAATTATTCTTACCACCTTTTGTATATTAGTCATTCACCTCACTGATTAGATTCTTAGTCCAATTTATAGACGAACTGTGTATTACATGCACATGGAGCAGTTAAATGCAATACACAGCTTAGTTTTCCTTTGTATTAAAAATACACACAGGTTCTCAAGAATGCCCAACTGAAAACTTTTCCCCAGATCTGGCAAATACATTGCGTGTAGCTCTGCAGGTAATACAAAGCATAGTTTGTTCCCTCTGGCAGGCTGGTTGTTCAAGTGCTAATTGTAGGGGCAGTTAATAATCATCACGTTTGCCATGGTCTGAAGCCCTTCATCTTTGACTACACAAGGAGAAAAATAAGAACCACGATTAAAAAAAAAAAAAAAAAAAANAACTAGTTACTTTCTCCAGGGGCAAACTCATTTAATTGCATAAACAGGCATTTTTACCTTAGTGTCTGTTGCCAACAAATGACAGAAAAATGCATAACTTAAAATAACATGCTTTATTTTTGGCATATTAGTGAGTTGCAAGTTCAGCCTCCTTTGTCAGAAAGCAAATCTTGGCTGCATTAGGTTATATTGTATTAATTCATTTGTCCAGGTTCTGGAACTAAAATGACAAAGTCCATGAAGCACATATAACATAAAGCGCCTATCGTTTGCTTGCAGCCTTTGGGCATGATACATCTTTTGTTGTGTGTAGCAAAATATAAAACTACAGATATAATTGCTTTAGAGGATGATAATCAAGAGATTGAAATATTTTGTATGCTCATGTCACAGAGAGTGTTAGAACAAAGACTACGACTGGGATCAATTTGGTTCTTCAGAAGTCACCAGCTGACCCACTTTGCCCTGCTGAATTCAAGAAAGGCATGAGCTTTCTTTTAAATCTTTTATTGAATTTTCTTGCCCTTATTTTTAGCCCCATCTGCTATCACATTTAGAAACAAGCACTCATGGAAAAAATAAATAAGTAAATAAATAAACAAACAAACAAATACTGGCTGAAGTGTCAATAGCTGGTAAATTCAACAGCATTTCAAAGCATTTGGCCAGAGCACTGTCAAAGCCAGGGAATACACACCGCAGGTTGCTTTGCTAAAGGTAGGTGTCGTTAGGGAGAAGGAAGGTAGCCTGTCACCTGCGCTTTAGCAACATGTCTAAAGACTGCTTCATGTCCTAATTTCAGCTGTTCACAAAACTCGGAGGAGCTCACATTAAAAGTGCAGCTCACAGGACGAGGCGTCGGAGGCCGCCTGCAAAGGCGAGCCGCACACAGGGTGCTTTCCGCCTGCCTGCGATGCAGGGGCTGGCCGGGCCACACGCTGCCCAGCCTGGTGAGACCAAACTGCCCTTCTGGCTACTGTCCGTGCCGCTCTAACAAGCCACTAACAGAGCGGAGCAGCTTTTGGAACGGGCAGCTGCCAGAGACGTGTGTTTTGCCCACCACACACTTGCTAGAGTACAGAGACACAGCGTAAGCAGGAGATGCGTACTTAGCTATAGCAAATCAACACCTCGTATTTCAATTAAGCAGACAGCACGATTAATTTCCCATACGTTTTGCTAGCTATTATATGACTTGACACTGACTTAATATGAACATTTACCTTCTCAGCTATCTTAGTACAGAGTACAGCAAACAAAACACCACGAATGTTGAAGCTCGGTGGCTAAGGCTATTAAAGCAAGGTCACTAAATCAGGCTCCTTTTCTCACGAAAAATAATTCCTCTTTTTAGTTACCCTATATACAGCCGTACTTCACTCCGTCGCTACGGAAGATGTACTGGCGGTGGGCCGCCACCCGACGCCTCGGCATTGCCCGCGTCCCGGCAGATGCTGGCAGGGCTTCTCGCCTGTTGCTGCCGGCCCGTGGCCGCCCCGGTGTCTGGGGAGCTGCGCGGCGCTCCCTGCAGTGCGGGGCTCGGCGGGAGCGCTGCCGGTAGCGGGGCCCGTGGGCTGAGCACGCCGCGGGCGCGCGTCGCTAGCCACCGGCCAGGAGCCACCGGGCGGCTCCTCCGACGTCGTAGCCGTGAGAGCCGCGACTTTCCATAGGAATTACAGAGTGGCCAGGGCTCGCTCGGCTAGCCCGGGCTCTCGGAGCAGTCCCCCCGGGGCGGCCGCGGGCCTAGCAGCCCGGCCGGACGGGCACCTGGAGCAGCAGGACCTGCCTGCTCTCCGGCGGGTGGCACTTGCTGGCGTGCCGCGCCAGCCCGGGCGCGCTGAAGAAGGTGGCGGGGCAGTGTTTGCAGGGGAAGCCCTGCCGCTCGCCGCCCGCCGCGCCGCTCTCGGGGAGCCCGGCGGGCGGCGGCAGCAGCAGCTCCTCCCGCACGGCGTGCCACAGCCGGTGCTTGTCCCTGATGTCCGCCGACGGGAAGCGGGCGCCGCAGAGGTGGCAGGCGAAGGTGAGGGGCCCGCGCTCCGGCGGGCCGAAGGCGGCAGGCCGCGCTGCCCCGTGGGTGCCCAGGTGCTTGCGGAGGTAAGCCTGCCGCCGGAACCGCTTTTGGCAGCAGGGGCAGGCGAACGCCTCCCCGCCGGGGCCGCCGCCCGGACCGGGAGCGCCGCCGTGAGCGGGGCCGGGGCTGG
>VZTT01067870.1:36127-79451 GCA_013400855.1 Buphagus erythrorhynchus
GGCGAGGTGGTCACCTCGTCGGCGAAGCTCAGCTTCCGCGTGGCCTTGCCCTTCTTGGCCGGCGCCTTGGCCCGAGACGGCCGCTTCAGCGCGGGCACCGACGGCAGCGGCGGGGCGGGCAGCGGCGTGCGCGGCTGCAGCAGCAGCTTCTCGGCGGGCGGAAAGGAGGCGGCCAAGGGGAAGGACTCGGCGGAGGCGGGGGAGCTGAGGCACCGCTCGAAGAGAGCCGCCCGTGGCCCCGCCGCGCTGCACGGCCCCGTCGCCCCCCAGGCGGCCGGAGCCTCCGGCGGGGTGTCTCGGGGAGCGCACCCCCGGCGCCCCGCCACACTGAGTGAGCTCCGGGGCCGGGAGTGGCTCCGAGATGGGAGAGACCCCGAGCTGGGTCACGGGCGCTGCCCTCGGCCGAGGGGCCGGACGGGGCTCGAGCAGGAGCGTCTGTCGTGGGTGTTCGTGCCGGTGCCTTCATCCGCCGCCGGGGCCGCACGGACAGCCCCGCACGCCCTTCCGCGGAAGGGAGCCAGAGCTGGGAACTGGCTCCGTGCGTCTGCACAGCCACATCAGGAGTTTTCCCAGAAGTAGCCAGAAAGCTCCGATATTGCGATGAGCTCCCAATGCAAGAGCAGGGCTCTTGCGGGCTGCCACCGCCGCCTATAATGCTAAATCACGACTCTGCGTAGTGGCCATGACTGGTCCCTTGGCAGCCTCACCCGCGGGCAGCCTCCCTAGCCCAGGGGAGGCAAGACTGAGGTGTGGTACAGCAAACTGCGAAACCACCCGAACCTCTCCCCATCCTGCCCCGATGCAACTCCCGGCCCGTCCGCGGCTGCCGTGACCTGGTGCGCGCCTGGAGCAAGGCAGGAGTCGTGTTTGCTAAAGCATTAATCGCCTTTTTAGGGGAATCAGGGCACTGGAGCGGGGTCTCAGCAGCCCCTCCGGCCCCACCGCGCGGTACCAGCACCTCTTCTTGGACCGCCCGTGCACCCGAGCCTGGGTTCGGCGGCAGGACGGTGCTGGCCCGCCCGCAGACCTGCTGCCCGCAGGATCATGAGATGGAGTGCCCTTGGAAATGACCGCGCTGAAGCCTCGCTCCTTCCCTGACCAGGGATAGACAGCCCTTGCCACGGTAGGACGGTCGGACTCACCCCGCTGGAAGCATCGCCTAGCCGGAGGAAGCAGAGAGCACTAGGAGACAGGGAGAAACAGCACCTCTGGTTCGAGGGGCTTTCCAGAAGAGGAAGAAAGATGTGAAGCCTTGCCTTTATGCAGGACCAGAACTCCCCCCACCTGCTCAAAACACACTCTCAAACCACTTCTCTGTGTAAGTGCTCCGATTATATTTGCTTAGCAAGGTCTTATTCTGTTTTACATTACTGTCCTCTCCCATTTTCCTCCATTTTCATGGTTGCACTGAATCTCAGATTAGATTATAGACTCCGTGGGCTAGAGATCACCCTTTGTTAGTACAAACCACCGTAACTGGAACTAATGAGCCATGCTTTCATGCAGTTAGGTCACTCCACTGACTGGCTGCTTGATTTTTACCCAAAATTTTTTACCTTTGTAGCTGGACTTCCCAGCTACATTTCTCACTGAATAACTGGATCTCTGGTTACAGATCCACTGTTCCTCCAAGCGATATGTAAATAGTTCTTTCAATTTCCCCTTGTAAACAATGTTCCCATTTGCTTTTTGCTTCCTTGCAAAAATAGTCTGTGGTAGGAATGACCAGTTCTGGAATATCCAGTTCAGTTTCCAGTCCTAAGAGGTGAGGAATCCAACAATGCCTTATCCAGCACAGGAGTAGCTGGAGGTAGAGTGCCAGTTGGAATGCAGGTGTATGGAGTGCTTACTGAAACTCCAAATATTTTTCCAGTAAAAGCTGTAGATTGGAGTTGCACCAAGGAGTTTCTCCATGTCCCCAGTGTCATCATCTGACGTGGCCCAGACATCATGGGAAGGCTTGGGGAGTAACCTACAGTCACAGTTGTGGAATCACTGCTCGATCTCCCCAGCTGATGTCCCTCCTGTGGTGCTTCTTGGCTCTTCCCTGTGATTTGGTGCCGGTCTGTGCCTCCCCCTTGCCCACAGTGCCCTCCAGCACAACCCTCTTGTAGCTTTCTAAACTTGCCTCCAGTTTATGGTCAGTTTCTAAGATGAGACCCAAAACTGTAGAACCCGTCACTCCATCCTTGGTCTTGCTGCAACATGTGCCAATGCCCGCAGATGTCTGACAAAAACACTGGCAAAATTGCATAGGGATTCAAGTTGGTCCAGCCACCTTGTGACTTACTTCTCCCAATAAATATACTGGTTTCCCCAGGGTGTCTCTGCCCCAGTACAAACTCCCAGTGTCCTGGCTCCCACTTGGAAGGGTTACAATTATTCTGTGATTACAGATTATGTCTCCTCCCTCCCACATTTACAAGAGAATGTAACTGTAGTGACTGGCATTACACCCAACTCTCACAGCTTCTAAGCTTTCCAAACTGTTACATAGGTTTATCTTCTTGCCATCATCCTTTACTCCTACCAAAAATGTTACAGTTAGAAAATTCAGGTAATTTATAATAATAGTCAACAATTTTGTGGACACACCTCCAAATCCTGTGTAAATTTGCTGAATTTTTTCCCTGTCTTATTAAATTTCATTAGTCCCATCACCTGAGAGTGCAGCATTAGACCCTCCTGAACATGCTACAACAGGGAAACTTTAAGGTCAAAGCTTTTCTAAGCAAGGAGCTGAATGGTGTTATTGCTCCTGACCTTATACTCTGTTCTCTACAGTCTGCTAAAATCAGGTCAGCCTTGATTAAACATGTTGGCTGCTTACACATGAGTCATCCTTATATGACCTGAGATTAACCAAAGGGTTAATCCCACAGTAAATAGGAAATCAAACTTCTAGTGGAAAAATGCAGTAGCTAGTGGGGAACTGGCAGGGTGAAAACAAGAGGAACTAGTTCCTCGTCTTACATCTTTCCTCAGTCCATTCCCTCCTCTCTGGTTGAGGCTGAATGTTGGTGTTCTAGGGAATGGAAACAGGAGTGGTACAGCACTGCTCTGCCTCCCTTTTTGCCAAAGTTTCTCATTTTGTGTGAGGGGACTTTTACCCTTGTTCATAACTTTGCTTCTAACATAAGCCTGAGGGACCCATTCCAGCCTTGCCTAGATTCAGCAATCAGATTCAGCAATGGCTGGACCAACCTCCTGGGGACCTTCCAAAGTGAGGACAATCTTGAGATTCCTCTAGATATCTTTCCCTGTTGCTGCCTTCTTTTAGGGACATGATTTAGTGGTGGGCTTGTCAGTGCTGGGTTAATGGTTGAACTCTTAAAGGTCTTTTTCAACCTAATCAATTCCTTGATTATGTGACTCTGGAGGATGCTCCATCTGATTGCCCAGGGTGCTCCAGAGTTTGGCACTGGAAGCTCATCATCCAGGTCCTTGTACATCCCAGCTGTCTGGAGGCTGTCATCTCTGGCTGTGAGGCAGGGATACTATTGCTTTCAGCCCCAGACATGTCTCCAGCAGCTCCAGGACACCTGGAAGCCTATGCAGACACTGAAGAAGAGGTCTACACCTCCATGGTCCATGAATAAAACATTGTCAAGCAAGTGGGCAGCTGCATTTGTATTTCTGAGCAGTCTTGGGGCATAAACAGCAAGAGGAATGTATGACAGAAATGCCAGCTGGCAGAGAGTAGGTCTTGAGTGAGGTCTGGTTCCCAGAGAAAACCCTAAAAACTCTTCTGGGGGCTGAGGGGACAGAAAGAAAAAGAAAAATTCCTTTTGCCACTTAGTAAAAGAAAAAATAACCACAACTTTTAAAAAATAAGAGTTAAAAATAAAATAGAAAATAACTATAAGCAAATGATTAAAGAACATTTCTCTCCTTCATGTTTCCCCTCCCCACCACAAAAAAAAAATGGTTGTGGTTGAGTTTTTTATATTGCAGGACTTCAAATAAAGTTGACTTTTAAATCTTGCCCTGACATCTGGTTTGTAATTAATGGAGCAGTAAATAGGAGGGAGACAGAAGCTGCCTCAGAAGCCTGTCCTTGATACATGACTCTCCAGCAATATAGCTAGATGAGCGATACCACCCCCAGGCTCCAGCACTTAAACAAAATCCAGGCTGGTTTTGGTGGCAATACAAGCCATTTCATCTTCCCCCTAGAACAAGGCTGCCAATTATCTTGCTGTGGTTGGGGATTTGATGCTGGTGACAGACACTGAAGGAAATATCTGCATTATGAGGATATGGATTGCCTACTATAACTGACCTTGCTAGTATCTTAATTGTGTTTTGTTTTACCTGACGACAATCTGCTTCAAGAGGAAAATGATGCTAACAGCAGCTATGTTTTCTTCATTGCTCAAATATTAACAAAAAGCCTCTGTAAGGGAAGGTAGAAAACACTGTTCTGTGAAGGTACTTGGGTTAGAGGGATTTGAAGGCTTTTGAAGACACTATGAAAACATTTAAGCTTCCTCTTTTTCCACAAATGAAGTGATACTGTAAACTGGTCACATCATATCACCCATCACTAAGGTGATACTGGGAGGACAGTGGTGCCACAGCTCCTGTCCCTACTCCATAAGTGAGCAGCTGTGTAAGGGCCAAAGGAGCAATCTCATGTTTTGGTTCTTCCCCACTCCATCTGCATTTGCCCACTGCAGGGAAACCAGGTCCTCTCCAGGGAGCAGATTGATGTTCCCAAACTTATAAAAGTTATAGGAGACTTGATGGGACCATGATGACTTTTGTTACTTCATTACAGATTTCAGCTGCATTTCAGCTCATATGCCACAGGCTGAAGCCATTTGCCATTTGCCAAATTTGCCTGCATTTGAGTTATTTATTTATCTTGCCATGTCATAAATAGGAAGATTTGGCTTCCTTTGGCAGGAGATTCTCAGCAGTGTGTTCCCTACAAGCATCATTATATGAAGCAACTCACTGAAAAAAAGACCTCCTAGTACAGAAGGCCATGGTTATCAATTTTATGGATACCAGTGGAGGCTGACTCCCAGCTGCACTCGGTGCAGGTGTGTGTGCAGACAGGTGGATGGTTCTATGTGCAAAGAGAGCAACAACTGAAGAGACCAGAAGACAAGACAGCAAGACAGTGGGAGAAATGAAGTTTCTGAGGGATGCCTCTGCTGCATGCTGGTCTGGGAAACTCCATGCCTGCCTCCAGTAAAGTTTAGGCAGGACAGAGAAGCATGCTGGTTGCCTAATTTCCCAAAAGGACTCAATCTAGGAGGCTTTCAGAGAGCAGAGATCAGGACCAGATGAATCACAGCCACAAATACTTAATTTTGTTGTTGTCACACTTCATCCTGCTCTTGTGCTGGCACTGGAGCATATTCAGTTCTGCAGGGATGTGGTGCAGGGAGCTGAGCCCACAGGAAAATATGTACATTTTTTTCTTTCCCCTCCAATCCCAATAATTCGTTCATGCCCCTGTTCTAAGGCCACCTTATTCAATAAAATTCCTCTGACTCAGAGGTGCAACAGGTAATTCCCCAGGGCTGTTGCCTAAGACCTTTCTGCCACCCCTACTCCATGATACCCTCTCTATTTCTCCCTCCATTTTCTTCAGGCCACACCAAATTCCCAGGTCTTTTTCCTCCCAGAACTGGAGGCACTTCCTGACAGAAGTATGCTACTGTGTCTTTGCTTGCCTATGCAAAGGAATGCCAGGATTTGTTGTGGAATAAGGTGCAGGTATGGCCTGGCCACTGCAAAGTAGATGGCAGTGCAGAGGCCACCACTGCCAGCAACAGGTGCAAAGGGGCAGATGGAGCATGAGAGATGCTGAAAAGGAAAACTAGTGGCAGGGGTGGGAGAAGACGAGCAAACCAACATGGAAAGCTGGCTAGAAACAGCTGGGCAGAGCAGCACTCAAAAGGAACAAGATGGAAAATTGCATTACAAGGAAATATACCACATCTGAGCTGGGAGCCTGCATCTCAGAAAAGCAGCAAGGAGGATAACAGCTCCCAAAAGGAAATAGTGATTCATCTCTTTGCAGGGAATGTGACAGAGGAAGGAAAGGCAGCACCGAGCCAGAGAGCTGCTACTCTTTTCTGACAATGTACCTCCAGCTTCTGAGCCCATCCACCTTGTTCATTCACAAATGGGACCTGGCAAATGCCCATTGTGCAGGAAGCTTCAGAGAGGCAAGGCTGCAGTGCCAGCTCTTGGCAGGTGTATCAGGATGGAGATTCTCTCCTTTTTTTTTTTTGTGGGTGAGCACCCATATGCAACCCTGAAGGGCAATGGCAAAATGCTTTGCTGGCTGATGAGGTAGGAAAAGGGAAAACACATCACTGCTTCAGGCTGATCTAAAACCAAAGCTCCTCTTCAGCTTCCCTCCCCTCTCCAGGTGCCAGTGCCTGCATAGAAGGCAAGGGCAATGTTGGCTGGAGGATGTCTCCAGCAGAACCCAGGGGAAAAGCAGCACCAAGCCAAAATCATCAAACATATATCTCATTGTTTTGAAAATATTTTTTCCACTTAGGACTTAGCCCTCTTTACTTCAAAGCCAGGAGAGGGAACTCAAAACCAGCAGCATGCTCCAAGTACTGCTAATATAACAATCTGTAGCAGCTGCCATGCTGGATTCTCCACTTACATTTGTTTTGCTTCTTTTTTGACATTTGATTAAAATCTTGCTATCCTAAATATTAATTAAAGTGCTCAGAGGCGAGGCCTAAATTTTACTTTGTCTCCCAAGTTCACCAGCTCCATCCTCCTCCTCCTCCTCCTCCAAATATGTTTTGCTATAAATTACTGGCACTGTTTCTGTTGATAGTCAACATAATCAAACATTTGTAAGCATGCTGTCTCTTCAATCTGTTCAGTTGATGCACTTTACCTGATCTTTCATTAAAGTAATCAAAACACTTGCTGTGCCACGTCTAATGAATGTTGCATGTATGATTAAGTACTTTCATTCATATTGCAAGTTTGATTTAATGTAATCTGCCTTTCAGACAGCCATTAGCCTAGCTCCTGCGTGAATTCGATTAATTGGCTGAATTCTTCCAGATGTCCTTTAAGTATTACAGGAATTTCTATGTAAAAACAGCAGGGACCATCTAGCAGAGAAGCAAACAATGATACATTATATTGCTGCCATGACTTACAAAAAGCTGGATTCATTTTCATTAATAAAACATCTGTACTGCTGCACAGCTATGCATCAAGATGCATTTATTTTATATGTTTATTTCTCTTATGACTATAAACAGTTAAACAGAAGCACGGTATGTTCAGTTGGAAGATACACAAACATAACTGTATCAGAAATGAAAATCGAAATGTCAGAGTTAGGACTTCTAAAATAAGCATCATGTGTTGTAACAAACATGGGAACAACTCCTATGGCTATGTGGTATTTCTTAGGATAAAGACATTATTCTTAGAGAATGATGAATCTGAAAACAGTTGGTTCCTGGGCTGAAATGTCTTATGTCCAGTTTATGTTTATATGGCTCATTGTACCTCTAAGTGGGAGGAAAAATGCAGTTTGGCATTTTTAAATGGTATGCAGTAAAGAGAAGAAGTGTCATTAAAATAAACAATTTATCTTAATTCTCAAAATGAGAATTTTTTTTTTTTTCCCCACAACATTACACTTGAGAAAGGAATTACTTTTTTCTAAGAAGCAAAGTCCCCAAAAGACAGTTTGTGTTTCAGTGCCTACTGTACCCAGCCTGTACAGGACATGATGCTGTTTCAGGGTATGGGGAGGATGCCTCCACAATTTAAAGTAGCTCCCATCACTTTCTGCTGACCTTGCTAGATCTGAGAGCACCTTTTGAAGAAGGATGTGAGATCTCAGAACCTGCTTGCCCCTTTTGTCCTCTCTCCCTCTGCCTATCCTTCTCATCCTTGGGAATGAGTCCATGGGGCAGACTGGAGAAGTCTGGCAGGAGTTTATCACTGACCCTGCTGCCCTGACCTAAGCACAGCTTAATTTTCCTGAATGTGTGGCACTTCTCATCCAAGTCAGAGAGCTGCAGGGCTCTGTCTGTCACCACCCAGTTTCACTGGGCTGCCAGGTCAGGAGCTGAGGGAGGGAGAGCAGCAGCAGCACTGCAGCAGTGTTGCAGCTCTCCCCAGCAGTGCTCCGTCTCACCTGGGGAACAGCCTGGTCACACTCTTCCCTCTCCTCCCTGGCTCCCTCTTCCCAGCTGCTGCACAGCCTTAGAGGTGTGTTTGGTCCTTGAGGTACCTCTGCCGTGCTAGGCAAATTATTGCCACTTTGCACCACATCAGGACTTTACTGACTGCCCTGTCAAAATGAGCAGGAGCTCGTACTAGCCAGTTCATTTTCAAGGGCAGTTTTAATAGATGATGGATTTACAGGAGACATCTGATATAATATTGTTCAGCAAAACTTAAGTGGTACAGAGAAAGGGATTAAGACTTACTAAACTGCATCCTCTTTTTTTTTCCCAACATAGTCACTGCACTGGCCAACAGCTTGCTTCTTTGTGTATGCATTCTCCTCTGCTTTCACTTCTTTCTCTGTTTCTTGCTTTTGTTCCTATGTTGTCTATTATCCTCCTATAGCAAAGGTATCCATATAAATACTATATTTCTATTCTATTCTATTCTATTCTATTCTATTCTATTCTATTCTATTCTATTCTATCCTATCCTATCCTATCCTATCCTATCCTATTATCAATATTATCTATATCCTACTATGCAAAACACTTTAAGACCAATTTTCTACCACAGCTGTGCTGTGAGACTTTGCTCCAGTATCCACATAACCTCATAAAAGCCCGGCCCTGCTGTATTGTGCCTAAATCATTACACTAACCCATTGCAAGGGTCTCCTGCCCATGACAGGGAAAGCAGGACACAGGGAGCTGATTGACTCCCTTGATCTGTGTTCCAGAGGGATTTTCTTAGCAGGGAGAGCAGTGGGTTGGCTGGAGAAGGGGAGTGAGGGGTGAGCAGGAGGTGAGGCAGGCTTTCCTCAGCAAGCAGCAGCAGGAGAAGCGCTTTCCCCTTTAAAACATATCAGAAACCTGACTCTCAATACAGCAAAAACAGTTCCTAGATTTTTGCAGAGAAGAAAATGGTGTAAATATCACCTATAGGTGACCAATCTAAAAATTAAATGTAGCAAAGCAAAGCAAGCCTTTTCTAGTTTCCAATGCTGTGTGATTTTCAAGGCAGATGTGGAAAAGTCACATCTCCTTTTGAAGCCCATGAGACTGAAAAATTAAATCAGGGGGCTTTGTTATTGACGTTTTTCTAATACAAATGTTTTGAAATCCTTGCCTTTCATGTGTCTCTTACAAATAAGCAGAAATGTGTGATGAGTCATTTTTGCTTTTAATTCCTTTAATAGATTCTTACCTCACCCGCTAACGTCTAAACAATTCTCGTTTCTGTAACAATCCCTTCCTCAGTGGTAAGTATTGCTCTCAGACATCTTTTTTGGAGGTTCATTATGTTCATTCTGTGGCTGAGGCTCATTATACTCAGTTATTTATTTAAAAGAACAAAATGACAGCAAATGCCTGCATGTATCATGTCTTCTCTTACACATATATTAAATATATTTCAGCAACAAGGCCCAGCACTTTCATAGTTTTGAAAAAAACAGCTGGCCTTCCTTTCTAGCCATCACTCCTTGAGAAAGGAATACTGAGAGGTGATGGTGGAGTCTAACCTTGCCTGCTAAATGAGATTCCACTGACGCTAATGGGAAATTTGGCAAAGACAGGAATATAATTTATGAACTATTTGAATATTTTCAATTGCAAAATTAAAAAAAAAACCTTGGAGAATTATTAAGAAGGAAGAAGCAAATGAAAATGCCACTATAAGGCATGGTGAAATGGTGTATGTGGAACCAGTCCAAGAAATAATTTTGATACCAAATGACAGGTTTGAATCTTCCTGAAGTACCAAAGTATCACCCATCTCACTGAAGAGCTTGGCAAAAAATGCTCACAACCTTTACACAGGAAAGAGTCCTCAGACATTTCAACTAACATTTCACTAATCTGACATTCACAGCTTCTGTTCATGTTCTTCTAAGCCAAACCCCAAGTCTAAAAGGAGCACCCACTTCTGTTCACACCCAACTACCTCTGGCCCTCAATAGAGAGGTTCTAACTGGTGCACAGTCATAGCAAAAGGTTTTTTAGATTATAATCAGCATAATTATAAAAATGGAGTGAGGTTTGGCCTCAGTGAGCTGTAAAATACATTTTTAACTAGGCCATTGATACAGCAGAGACAAGATGAAAAACAAGGGAGGAGGGCAAAGGTTTGGCTGTGTGGCCATTCTGGGAAATGACTGAAAAACAAGAACAAAGCTATTCAGAGCAGGTTGTTAAAGAAAGAAAATATCTTAAACAAGCCTCAAAGATAGGAAATAGAAATATGACACGGTCGCTTACAAAGCAGAGGTCAAAAAGACATCAGTAATTAATGATGAAATGATAAAGAACCAAGCACTTAATTTCAAAGAAATAGTCGGGAAAGGCATAATGGCAGTGTGAACAGGAAAAAAGACTTGCAGAAGTAAATGGAAATGAAAAATATCTCAATAGGGGAAAAATGGATAATTGAAAAAGTAGAACTGCAAATTGCTGCAGAAATTCACCTGGAACATAAACCAGTTATTTTGGACTAAGGGTGAAATATAGTTTTGAATGGGTCCATTTTTTTCACAGGGACCTCCAGGCACACACTGCCAATTTTGCTCTGATATTTTTCCATTGCAGTTTTTGTGCGTGGAAAATATAGGTGAAAATGTCTACAGTGTGTCTGTGTTTGAAAGTTTAAAGACTACTTTCTGAAATGCAGACCAGTGGATTTTTCTTCTCTTTCATCAAGAGATTCTAGAATGAAAGGGGTGGGAAGCAGAAGCCAAGAAAAATTGAGAACAGTAGATGTTTTGAAACAGTGGTTTGAACCCTATTAGCACCTTCCCTTGTTTTCTGTATTGTTTTCTGAGCTTCAGCTCATATGAGCAAATCTTGATAATCATGGAGTCCTAGAATGGCCTAGGTTGGAAGTGACCTTAAATATCATCTCATCCCAAACCCCCTTCCACTACACCAAGTTGCCCAGAGCTCCATCCATCCTGGCCTTGAACACTTCCAGAGATGGGGCACCCACCAGTTCTTAGGGCGATGTGTTCCAGTGCCTCACCACTCTCACAGTACAGAATTATTTCCTAATATCTAATCTAAGGCCACCCTCTTTTAGTTTGCAGTCATTGCCTCTTGTCCTGTCATCGCATGCCCTTGTATAAAGTCTCTCTCCATCTTTCTTCAGGCTCCCTTCAGGCACTGGAAGGCCACAATTAGGTCACCTAAAGTCTTCTCTTTTCCAGGTTGAACAACCTCAATTCTCTCAGCCTTTCCTTATAGGAGATGTATTTCATCCTGCAACCATCTTGGTGGCCTCCTCTGGAGTCTCTCCAGCAGGTCCATGTCCTTCCTGTGCTGGCACCCCAGAGCTGATGCAGCACTGCAGGTGGGGTCTCACAGAGCAGGGCAGAGCAGAGGGGCAGAATCCCCTCCCTGGCCCTGCTGCACACACTGCTTTGGATGCAGCCCAGGACACACTTGGCTCTCTGGGCTGGGAGTGGCCATGGCTGGGTCATGTCCAGCCTCTCCTCCAGCAGCACCCCCAAGTCCTTCTGGGCAGGGCTGCTCTCCATCTGTCCATCCCCAGCCTGTGCTCATACCGGGGGTTGCTCTGACCCAGGTGCAGCACCAGCACTTGGTCTTGTTAAAACTCTTGAGATTTCCCTGGGCCCACTTCTTGAGTTTGTCCAGGTCCCTCTGGATGGCATCCTGTCCTCCAGGTGCTTCAACAGCACCACTCAGCTTGGTGTCATCTGCAAACTTGCTGGGGGTGCACTTGAGGTCCCAGTACAGACCCTTGAGAGACACCACTTGTCATTAATGTCCATTGTGACTGTGAGCTGTTGAATGCAGAGTGTAAAACAGCAGTGGACTGTCAAGATTTGTATAGGCTCGCCTGCACTCTGGAGTTGTAATAAAAGGAGTTCATCTCAATGAAAAGAAAGATAAAGTGAATGTATAACTTTCTCACAATTACTGGTGCAGGAGGTTGTCCCACTACTTCCACCTGAAGATGAGGAATAGGAAATAATCTCTATTACAGAATTGTTTCAGTTAAGTTCCCAGTTAGGCTCTTCCTTTTTTTTTTTTTTCTTCCTCTTCAGACTGTATGAGAAGACTCCTTTGCAAAAGCCTACAGTGGTGTTAAGCAGGTCACATGTTTCAGAATAACCAAGCCTAACCTTCTCTACCCTTGTTTGAGTCCCCTGCTGCTGGTGAACAGATCCCCAGTGTGTGGAATGACAGAGCCCTGCACAGAGAGACATGGGGCACTGAAAAATTTATCTCCTCTTCTGAAGAAGCTGCCACACCAGAGGTTTGATGTATTATGTAGTAATGCAAAAGCCCTCCCACCACTCAGTGACTGCTCCAGCCCTATCAGAAGGATTGATAACCACATCACCCCTGTACTGCAGAGCCAGCTCAGACACTAATTCCCAAGGGCTGGACCACAACAGTGAACTTTTACATGAAGAAGTAATCTGAAGTGCTGTGGACTGTAAAATACAGGTTTTTTTGCTGTTGTGGGAGAGGATTGGTAGCACATCTACCTGGAATAGCTGTGGGTCTCAGGCAGTGAACAAGGTAGCTGCTCTGCATAAAGGTAACCAAGTTTAGCAGAGAAGACATGATGCCATGTGTCAAATACTGCTTTTTATTAGCTCATCTGTATGTGGAACCAGGGAAAGAGAGTTCATGATGATCTACATTTCAATGGGACATGGAAAAATAAAGAGTATTTGTCCTGACATTTCCAGAAACCAGTCAAAAGAAATCGTTAACAGCTGTAGGTGTTCAGTGAACGCATAAAGCCCTTAAACACTGTAAGTCAGTCCAAGCGCATCCCTCTCTGGATGCTGAACCATAATCTCTAAGTGCCCAGCACTCGAAGAGGCTTAATCCTTTTCAACAATGGGATGAGCTGGAGGCTATATCCTTTCAAGATTTACATAACACCCCAGCACACATGTCTTTTGGGAGGATAAGAGCTGCTTAGTATGTCCTGCATTCACATTCTTACAGCCATTTGGTTTACATCCATCTCTCCCCAGTGGGAAATCTCATGCTGATGACATTGCCCTCAACCCACCACCATGCTGGTTATGGGCTTCCCATCTGGCTCAGCCCAGCAGAAGGCATTTCTGCACCCTGTGTCCTGGGTGCAGCCCTTGCCTGTCACACAATGTGTTGTTGGAGCCACCCCATTGTGACCCCCCCAAACACACATGGGTTCTGTGTCCTCTAAAGATACAGCAGCAGTAATGGGTAAGAAGATGGGAACTGGGGCAGTTGTGTGGGGAAGGACAATGGCTAACTGGCATCTCATGAAAAGCAAGCCACAGCATCCTCATGTGAGCCAGGCTCACAGTGTTATGAACCTTGCCTCACCCTTTATTGGTCTTTCTGTGTGCAATTCTTGTGGTGCATCCTTACCTTAAGGGTGATCACCACAGAACTCCACAGTCAATGCTCCATTGCTACAGCAGTACAGTAAGCCATGTTTCAATTGGGTCGACTGGATACTGCATCCACTGCAATGAAGTTTACTTCAAAACAAAACTGTTTTCTGGTAAAGTTTGTAGTTCCTTTGAAAGGGAGAAGCACTCCAGACATCAGCCTTCCTCACTTTAATTACTCTCAGGGTTTTTCATGCCAGCAATCTCCCATGGATGCAACAATCAATTCTCAGGACAAGGATAGGTGAACAACTAACACATCTGAACTGAAAAGAGAAAAAAAGGTATGAAATAGAGAAAAAAAAAACTATGAATGAAAATTAGCCCAATCTTTAGTTGTCAGCTGTTATCCTTGCATCTTCCTTTTCCCATCAGCTGTGTTTTCTTAATGTTCATTTTGCAAGCCCTATAGCAGCTTCTGCTATACTGGCAGATCCACAGTTTGCTATCTGCAAACTGGCTGATCCACAGAGTTCCCTTGACTCTTCTTTGGCAGTACAAGGCACTTTTGTCCAGCTGCAAAGACCTTCATTTTGCCAGGGACACGTTCCTACATTATTAACTGTGGTGTTTTCAACATAAGTTTTAGCCTCATGACACTTTTGCAAATCTGCAGTAGCCACACTGTAAAGTCCACACACATATAGAACATCCCCTAACCCCCTACTTGGGAGAACAGGGTTATAACAAGGAACTGAGGAAGAAACTTGGAAATGTAACAATGTACAAGTCAGACTGGACATCTTTAAAGTCTGTCTCAAAAACATTATTATTTTGCCTTGTCCATTTCTTTCTACAATGTGCATGTAATATTATCCCTCGCATCACAATGTATAAAAATGTGTAAGAATTGCAGATTAAGGCTTGTTGTCATTCTTTGCCTGCTTTAGTTACTGTTTAAGCAATTCTGCCTCTGAGAATGGTGCCGAAAATACAAATCTGGCACTTGATAGCTGATCTGATACTGCAATGATGAAAGTCCCTTAGATCTGTCACCAGAGCTATTGCATAAAACTTATTTAACCAACAAAGGCCAAGTGCAAGCACACCTTAGCAGCTAGACTTGGCCACTTACTGTGTTTATGCAAACCTGGTAAATGTGATGGAGTCAAAATCAGCATTATTGTAATTTTATAGGAAAAAAAAAATGTCCTCATCTCATTTAACTGCTGCCTCAGTTAAGCCACTGTGTGGCTGGGGATGTTTCTGTGCTAGAAAAGTGATGTTGATTTTCCATCCCTTGTCCAGTTACAAGTTTCACCACAACCTGCAAATACCTGGAGTACTAAAACCATACAGAGGCCAAGTACCTGCTGCTGTACAACACTTCAGAATAGGCAAGATTAGAGAAATTCAAAAAGCCCAGAATCTGCAAGTCCTTCTCCTGACCACAGAGTGGGTCTAGACTGTCAGTCAGAGAACAAGTCCCTTCCAACCCTGTTCCACCTCCAGCCTCACCACTGGGAGCCAATGGGCCCAAGGGGGTGTCCTCCACGTGCTCTGCCTCAGCAGCTCAAATAGACAACTAGTTCATTATACAAGGACTTAAAATGGAGTAGAAATCCTCCATGAATATTTTTGTAGAGCAGTGTAGGGCAGACCATTAGCTTGCTCAGGATGACCAGAGTGAGAACCAGAGCCAGACCAGAGTTTTTTTCAGCACCAGACCTGCACAGCACCATTAGTGCCACAGGTTCCAGCCTGTGTGTGCTGCCCAAGGAGGCATTGCTGGCCTCCATCTCAGACCCCTGGCTCTTCAGGACAATGAGCCACCCATGGAGCAGAGAGGGAGTTAAAGAGGGAACATTTGGATGAAAATTCATATCTCAGTTTCAGGAGAGTTGGGGGGATAAACTCAGATTCCTCAAAAATACTGTGGCTAAAACATGCTTAGAGTAGGCACACACTAGGGCACAGTCAGAGAGACACAGGGTTATACAGAGCTCAGTACAGAAACACAGCCAGGAAATGAGAACAAACGTGAGCTTACAGTGGGTTTGTTTATCATTTAAAAATGTTGCCATAGAAAAAGGCAACCGAAAGAAGACAGATATTATTTGTCCCCATCATGCCCTGCTGTCAAAGAAAAGGGAAGTGTCGGCTGCCAAATTGTAACTTTCAGATTTAGATTTTTTCTTTTGATGGGAGGGAAGGCAGGTAAGCAAACCAAAACACAAATAAATACAAATTTGTATTTGTTTGTCTATCTAGTTTTGTGTTCCATAATACTTTTCATTAACCTAAAATTAAAAAACAACAACTACAAAAAACTAAAAAACAAAAAACAAACTGATAAAATAAGAGCTGCTGGGATTACTAGGAAGAATTTTGTGACAGGCAACTTCCTGCTAATAGCCCCTTGCACACAATGTTGTGGAAGAGAGAGAGGTGAAAAAACACTGCTATAAGAGCTAAGGCCATTTAATCCTTAACATGGGAATGTATTTCTGCTCTTTTTCTCTCCCTAGATTCATTTTATGTTCCCATCAGAAGGTTAATTGTGTTAACAGGAGTTACAGCCACAGGGGAAAGATGTGATTGAATGCTGAGTGCAGTTTTAGCTGATAACCTCCGAGTGAGTGAAAGGGCACAAAAAGGGGTTGATCTCCTCTAAAGGGGTTGTCAGTCATTCAGGAAAAAGTGCAGCTCTGGGAGAAACAGCCTTATCTCCCAGGACATGAAGAAGAGAAGCTATCAAAATAATCATGAAGCTACACTCATCCCAGGCTCTGTGTCTGTGCCTGTGGCTCTGACACTGGAGTTAAGTGAGAATAACTGGCTTTTTTGTGTATATGAACAAGCAGACCTTGACTTGATGCACATTCTTGAAGACTGATTAGATTGCATGAATATGTGTAATTAACAACAGACCCCAAATAATTATACCTCTAAAAAGGTGGCATGAAATCTTGACATCTTTTAGCTTGATAGCATAACTCCCATTTGCTGGATTGAAGATATGATTGCATGCCAAGGTTTTAGGTAAGACTGCCTCTGAAATCTGTCACACACATTTACACTTGATCAAAAAGGTCCATAAGAGAGTCTCCATGAAAAGCAAGGCATTCTCTCCATCATTTCAGCCCATGCCTGAAGTCATCCTGCAAAATTGCTAGGATTTACAGGAAGTAGCTTGGAAAAGAAGGGCTAGTGTTTTTTAAGATTAAATATTTCCATAAGCTGTAGTCAATGAGAGTGGGCATTTATGGAAATGTTTGCACTCATAGAAACAGGACAAAGGACCAAGTTATATTTCAGTGCTAGAATACAAGCAGTGAAGTTTGTGTCTGATTTCTCAAAGGTGCATTGGAAATTCCAGAAACAGAAAGCCTTCTCCTCCTTTTCACTCCAGAAATTAGGAATTTCTTATGAGCACTCCAGAAATTGTTTTAGCTGCTGTTACCAGCTGAATTGCAGTTGTCCTTTTCTACCTTGTCAAAAATACAGCTGCTTGTCCATTATATATTACAGCCATAATATAGCAATGCAGTCCTGCAAGAGAGAAATAAGCAGATGGGGAAAAAAGGCTTAGATTTTTGTTTAAAATGCCCAAGTATAAACCAGGCAATATTTTCCCCCAAACCATTTAAGTGCAAAAAAGTTCTGTAATATTAACATCCACAGTGCAACTTGAACAAAACAACTAAAAGGCTTATTGACTTGGTAGCAGGGAAAGCCAGTTTGAAATATTTGATCCTATCACCAGCTAAGCAAGTATGTGTAAAGTGTAAAGCCTGCACTTGTTGATTTCTGAGATAAAAATCAATAAAACTGTCCATAACCTATAACTCCTTGGTTTACCTCTCCATAGAGATCAAAAGAGAGTAATTAGATTTCTGCCTGACTAGCAGGGGTAGAAAACTGTTTCATTTTGGATCAAAACCTTCCCAGTGGATTACACCTTCTATCCACTGCCTATCAACACTTAACAATTGCTTCTGTATTTGACTTTGACAGAACTACCAGAATGTTACTATCTAATTTTCAGTGTAGTTGATAGAGGGCTTGGATGCTTTATTCTAGTGTCAGATTATAAAATTAATTCTTCTCACTTCGTATTTTACATTTTTACTCTGCCTGGTGCTTTGTAAAAGCCAGCCTTGCTAATGTGATTAATAATTTAAAAACAAAACTACAATAACCATCCTACCTCTAATTTACAACACGCAAAAAACCCTTTATCTATTATTGATGATCCAGTCTTTGTATTCAGATATCACTCTAAACAAGCAGTTGTCTGCCTTGGATTGTCTTCGTATTTCATATTCAAATGAGGTGGACGCTGTTGCATATATTTTCATTTGATGACATTTTAATATCACCAGATGCTATTGCCTGCCCAGGAGATAACTGTTCCAAATACTGCCTTCTTCCACCTCTAAGCACAGTGATATTAGGTGATGAGTAAGAAGCAGGTCATGCTTTAAAATAACATTTTATAACACTTGTTATTAACATGGTGTTCTTGCATTTTAACAGTCCAAGAGTCTCTGTAAAAGTGGTTATTTAAACAGAAATGTCACTCTGCATTTTGATCTTTCTTAACTAAGCAGCTTTTTGAACAGGTTGAGAGCATGAAATATCAAATAACAAATAGCACTCACAACAACTTCATGTTAGATTAATAGAGATTAATATGTTGGAAAATATGTGACAGTTGATGTTCCATGTAATGAGCTATGGTGATGGACAGATGCAATAAATTCATGCCCTGATTCAGAGGGCTTTGTCAGATGAAATCCACATTACAAACAGTCACCTGAAGCCTTCCAACACCTCCAAGTCTATTCAGAGTAAGATTTTGGGGGCATTTTGCTTACTTATTTGCTTACAAGATTGACAAATCTCCCTATTCTCACAGCTCTGAGCCTTTAGAAACTAAAAACTAACCTCATTTGTAAAGAACTGAAGCTTGCAGTATTTGAACATGGCCACAATGTATACTTGTAAAAAACTATTACATAAGGTTTGACCTTACCCTAAGTAAGGATTTAGTATGGATTTAGACTGAAACTCCCAGGAGCTGGAACATTTTTCACTATATCTTGAGCATGAAAAAGCACCCTAACCTCTAAAAAGGAATGTATAACTAACTTTTTTTTTTTTTTTTTCTACCTGTTGTTTCTCTGTCCCTGCATAATGCTGGTACACAGAGTGAGTTGTGTGCAGTCCTGGAGGGCTTTTTTGTGGCACTGCTTCCTGACACCAAAAAAATCTTCAAATGGTGGCAGAAGCTAGAGCTAAGGTGGGTGCATTCTGCCCCACTTCTTTCAGTGACTACTATAGGGAAAGCTATGAAAACTTCTGTGGAAACAGACTGCTTGACCCCTCCAGGGGTAGGGCCCCTCCAGGCTGCAAAACCCCTCTCTCCTCTGTGAAGGAAATGGAAGAGGGTGGTGGAGTCAACTAGCTAGTTCAGGATATGTCTTGGCATGCCCCAAGACCTTCCAAGTTTGAATGATGAAATCTCCTCTTGCTTGATCAAAGCAGTTAAAAAGAGCAAATGTCGCATCAGGGTTCACCCAGACCAGAGCACAAGGGCAGAGAGATCCCAGGCTTCAGCCCTTACATGTCTATTGCATGACAGGCTGGCATTGTGTTCTCGTTCAGAAGCAAAATGGACATTTTCCTCTCCCTGAAAGAACACAAGTTAGAGCATAGACTCATGCTGATATGGCTGTACTGCTGCCCTTCAGCTCATTCACATGGCCCTGGGTCAGGCAGATTTGGCACTGTACTACCCAGTGTGAGATTAATAGATCCAGGACAGCCCTAGCATCTCCACTGAGGAAGTTCTTTCCACTGTGAAAGTTTTGGGTGTTTCCACAGAAAGCATGCATGCTCTCTGCCATGCCTGAAATGGGGACAAATGTCAGTGCTCACCCCCAAAGGCAGAAAAAGGGCTACACTCTATGCTTGGTGATAATTGTGCTCAGCATGTCATGTAACACCACCAAACAGCAGGGAAATGCTCTGGGTTTGCAAATTCATATACAAGATGGTACAAATTGCCCCACTTGCTTTGTCCCTGCCCAGGCTCACATCTGATCTCCAAATCCCAGCAGTTTTCACTGCAGAGGCCAGCCAACACCATGTCTGCCAAAGTGCTGTTCATACACCTGAGCAGTGGGTTCTGGTAGCTTTGAATAGACATGTGATTGTTTGTGAAATGTAGCAGTAAATATTGTTAACTTAAACAGTTTTGAGGGCCTTTTTTTTAACCTCAGTATTGTCAACTGCTTTCCCTCCACTCTTCTCCATTTTAAATCAGATTCAATTCTATCTGTGGTTTTATTTTTCCTTTAGCAAAATATCTCTTTATCCAATCTTTATCCTTCATCAGTTTCCATTAAATCCTGATGATATGCATTAGCATTGAAAAAAGTGTCATGCTATATGCTATGCTATTTTTATGCCATATTCATTGAAGAGTTACACAGGAAGAAACAATGTTATGTGCAGGTCCACAGAACATTTTCCAAGTGATAAAGCTGATTTAAGGTAGTCCTACCCTTCATGATGCAATTCACCGGAATCACCCGCTGGAGTGACAAAACTACTAAAAGAAATATGGATTAAATTTCTCCTGTGGAAAAAAAAAAAGACATAAGTCTCAAAAAATACTATTTTTAGAAAGTTACTGCATTATCTTAAATGTTGTACTAACAGAATGGCTCTGTTGGTTAAACTGAACAATGAACTCTTTGTCTATGTTCACCACTAAGAAATCATTACACAAAATAAAGCTGCATTTGGCTGCAATGTATATGTCAGAGGGATCCAGTCCTCAACTGCACCCAAAACCCAGGTCTTCATTCTGACCTGTTGAAGGGCATAAAATAGATACTTGAGGATGGGGGAAAGACAAAGCACTTGTCTTTATGCCAAGTTTTAATCAGTAGCTTCCATGTTTTGCTGAACCAGGAGCAGTGACTTTATTGTGAGATTATTTGTGTTTGAAGACAGTCATTTCATTAGGTAACCTTAGTACCTGAGGAGGACAGCTAGGTTAGAAGTGGCACTATATTAGCACAAAGCGTGACATCTCTGGAAAGATGTTTGAGCACTTCACGTTCTCTCCTTTGACTCCAATTTTGCTGGTGAGAGGACTATTCTGGCCTTCATCACTGCCCCGTTTTTCCCCTGCCTCATTCTGCTTTTTGCTCTGGGAAGGAGGCAGCTTTCTGTCTTTAATAAAGTCACACCAGTCAAGAAGTACTCCCTTGACATAACAGCCTGCAACATAACAGACTTGGAAGAGTTGGCAATTGCACCTTGTTCTGCAGTGCACCTTGCTCTCCACTCTCCCTTTGGCCAGCAGCTCATTGTATGATGGGGACACACTGTTCCTTCTCCATGGGTACCCGGGCTGCTGGGGCTGTCTGTCTGCCTCAGCCTCGCAGGCATAGGAATTGCACACAAGCGATTTCCAGGCAGGCAGTGTTCTTAGACCTTTCTCTATAGATGCCAATTAGAAGATTAGCATCTTTTCTCTCCCCCTCTTTGCTATTAAATAGTCACACAAAAGCTGAGCTGACAAATTGCTCTCTCTATGGTGTGGGACAAAGACAGACAATAGATCAACATCATTTACTATACTCAAATCCTATTAATCACAGATTAATGAGAACATGTCTGGGGGAGAGAAATTACCAGAACGCGGGCATATTGTCTTGTTACTCATGTAACATCTGCTGTGGCTTTACCTTTAGTGTCATGTCATCCTTTATCACATTGAAATAATGTTTGTTCCAGAAACATAATTATGATAATGGGTTCTTCCTTTAACAATTACTGAGGTACAGTAGCATTATATTTCTTAGCCACTTGGTTTAAAAAAAATATATCTCTTAACTACTTTCTGAATGCTTCTATTAGTCATTATCTGATTAAGGAAGATATGTTTATAGGCATTAATAGAAACTTGTTATTCTTTTTTTTTATTATTGATTATAATTTTATTCATTACGTCTCTGAAAAATCACATGCGCAGAAGTAAAGCTAGAGTTTAGCTTTTACGCTTAGAGAATTATTTCTCTTTCGGCTTTCTCTTAAACTACTGCTAATTTTTCATTAATTCACATTACAACAGTATTGGACCACGATGTTTGTTTTGAAAAATGTGCACTTTTCTTGCTATCTTCTTAAAATAATCCTATAGTTGAATTGCTTATCAATTTGCTCCCATATTTTCTCGTCTACTGTTGCCATTGATAAGGAATACTGTTCAGAGCAGCAGCCCAGCATGTATAATTGTCTCAGAGCGTTTCACTGCTCAGCCTGGATGCAAATTCAAAGTTTTGGGTTTAATTAATTAGAACTCTTCGCAACGATTCCTAATGTTATCTTCAGTGTGGAGCAGGATGCTTCACAGATAAATAGAAAAGTAATTGCAGATATAATCAGCCATGCACTCTACACGTGTTACCGTGTATTTAAAAAAATTATTTGGCCCTTGTTCATCACGTCCCGAGTACTTGCTGGTCCCTGCTGCGCAGCCGTGCTGAGCAGGGCGGGGGCCGGCCCGGGATGAGCCAGCACGGCGGCGCTTGCGGCTGTTTCAGCACCGCGGGGAGGGACAGCTCCGCAGGGAGCCGCGGGCTGCGCCAGCGCCCCGGACCCGCACCCAGCATGGGCACGGGCATCAACCAGGGCACGGGCACGGGCACGGGCACGGGCACGGGCATCAACATGGGAACGGGCACGGGCACGGGCATCAACCAGGGCACGGGCACGGGCATCAACATGGGAACGGGCACGGGCACGGGCATCAACCAGGGCACGGGCACGGGCATCAAAATGGGAACAGGCATGGGCATGGGCCCCGATCCCGGCATGGGCATGGGCATGGGCGTGGGCATGGGCGTGGGCATGGGCATGGGTATGGGCATGGGTATGGGTATGGGCCTCAATCCCAGCACGGGCATGCGCATGGGGCATGGGCATGGGCCTGTTTATGGGTATGGGTATGGGTATGGGCCCCACTCCCTCGGTCTCCCCCCGCCCTGCCCCACCACCCTTCCCTGAGTTCCTCTCACCTCCCCACCAAGGCCGGCCGTGCAGGTCCCACCACCCTGGCTATTCCCCCTCCAGAGGTGAGGAGTTGACCAGAGCACTGGAGAGCAGTGGGCTCACCATCCTGCTAGATAAATACACAGTCTATGTCTTGCAGTCCTGAAACACCTTTTGAGTGTGCTTCTTAATTAATCCTGGCACCTCTGAGAACTGCTGGTGCCAGCACTGTGCTGGCTGCTCACTGCAGCACCCAGCTCACAGGTGCCAGGTTCCCCTGTCAGGCGCCACAGCCGTCACCTGAGCGCCCAGAATCACCTGCAGAGCCCAGGACCATTGGCGCTGGGTTCACAGCTGCTGTCACGGGGAGCAGGGAAACACCTCAGGGGGCCAATGAATATTGTTCATGAATATGGCTGCTACATGGTAACCTCCAACCTTCCTTAGGACTTGGGCATTCTGGTGCAGCATTGCACATAAGTGCCTTTGCTCACCTGTGATTCAGAGACCTACACCCTCTTCCTAAGGTAGCCTTGTTAGCCATGTGTTTGGAACAACAAAAAAGCGATTATGAGCTTCTGTAATGCATTACACTATGTTTTACACCCTCATACAACAGTTTATCACATGCACCCAAGACACAGAAAACCAGACCAAATGCTTTTATCTGTCCAAGGACCATCCACCTATCCCCTGTCTAGGTGTCCTTCACCATCTGATGAGAGTTAGTTATATTGGGACACTCTTCCAACCTTCCTTAGGGATGAGGTCACTGTTCTTGAATTATTAAAATACTCACAGAAAAGGGAGAAGAGAGTGATCAACTTTGTTGCTTGGTGTCTAAGACAACCAGAGAAAAATCTAACCACTTGTTCCAGTCCCTGCTCCAAAAGTGGCACATACGACTTCATTCAACAGTTGTTCTCTATAGTACCCTATAGCTTGGCTGCCTACAGGAATATTTTACCCAGACTACAAGGAATCTAGCATGAATAATTCTTACCCATCTCTGAGGAAACACTCAGCAAAGTGGCCTGGTTCCACCAAAGTGGATGGCATGTGGAAACAGAGGAGATGTACTGCATCTTCACCAGGCCTCAGTGAAATTAATGGATCTTAGTAAATTGGGAAGTCCTACTTTTTAGCTCTTGGCATGGGCATTTAACTGAAAGCAGACAGATCTGAATCCTCCCAAATCCTCCTCTCTCACCTTCATCCTGCATGACTGATACATTCATTCAATTACCAAATATAAGACCAGTGATAAGGCTGCCAGAGGTTTCTGTATCTGGTTAAAGAGAAAGAAAAAAAAAGTGAACTCCAGTGGTGTTAAATGTGGAATCTGTCTTGAGGATTTCAGCAGATTCTAAGTACATGGTGGCAGATTCACCATCCTGTGGAGAGAGTCCTGTGAGGCCAGAGGTCCTTTCTGGCAGAGCAAAGCTTAGAAAAGGTAGATGCTATGACCTGACAAGATCAAGGTCCTTCAAGGCATGGTCAAAAAAAATGAGATCCACAACAGAGCCACCTTCATAGTAGGGAGACTTTGGGTAGCAGCTGCTCAAAATAGTTTTAAGAGTTACACTGGGATTTAGGCACCTTATTTCTGTCCAAATTCCACTTCCTTTTGTGGCTTTGGTCTGTAAAATAAGGATATACAGCCTTTCCAAGTGACTGTGAGGATAAAAGTATTCATGGTTTTGAGGTAATGGTGCTAAAATTCTGGTAATGGGGATCCAGAGATAGCTGAGGGCTGCTTACTCACACTGTGCTTCCTTTCTCAATAACTAATAGCATGTCTAGGCTTTGATGTTGATGGGTAGGCAGAAGAGTGGTCTTGATTAAAAGCATTAATTTACCTCTCGCAGATAACAGATTCATATACACAGGTCTAAATCAGGAGTAACTGTATCAAAATAAACAGCCCTTGGGTAAAACAGGTGTAAAAGAGAAGAAAACCAGACCCTGCATCTAGCAGATATATGACAAGGTAAATGGGCAAACACAAGAAAAGTGAATTATTGTTATTATATGTGTGTGTTACATTCAGTACCATTAAAATCTAATGCTACAAAGAAAATACCTTTCAAGCCTGCAAAGTATACGCAATAGAGGCTGTCAAGAACTCATCAGAACCTGTGAATGTTTCCTTTGTATACGTTGCTTTCATTGCAGCACTGATATAAAACAGGAGTAGCTTCAATCGCTGAAAACTGGCAGAATAAAAAAAAATCAGGTCCTTTAGCTTTAAAGAAATTAACTGAGATCTGTTGACTCAAGAAAACCTTTACAATTTTTGAATTGCATCTTAAATCAACATTTAATTTTATAATTTATCAGCTTAGATAATAGTATTAAGAGATCTATGTTGATACAAACAATTGTGTTAATTACAGTAAAAGCCATCGAATTAAATTCAGTTCCTGGAATCAATAGCATTTCTTCAAGTACCATTTCTAATTATGGCCATACCTTCCATTTGGACTTTTATTAATGCATATGTTATATCTGTCACCTTCCTCCGTTGTGAGCAAACTCACTGTATGTTAATTCACACCTGATAACAATCGTTTTTCTGGTACTTACCTTCTCAACCTGATGATAGGATGTGTCAACACCTATAGGATTTTTTGTTTTCTTTGAGGACTTTGTGAAAGTTATGTTCTTTTTATTTTAAATTTGCTGCTAAATGATAGTTTCCAATTCTATTTATAAAAATGGAGAATAAAAATGAAGAGTAAAAGATTTTACTGTCTTTGATGTAGTCTCTACTGTAACCTCTAGACATGCTGGGAAGTAACAAAATTGAGCAGATTATACTTTAGAAGCTGTTACTTTAGAAATTTCTCTTCTCACTTCAAGGAGAAGTTCTCTCATGCTTCCATACAGATAAAGGCTGTCATAGTTAGTCACATTTCCCCCTGCCCCAAATAATCTGTTTATATCAAGTTTAGACCAAATACTCTAGAAAATTCCCCATCACACCTGCCTTCCTGCTCATCACATATTTTCACATTGTGTATCACAGTCAAGGCGTCACCTCATTCAAGAGACTCTCCCATGACAAACTGCCAGGACACCCTAAAGACTGATGTGAGTACATAACACCTCATGCTAATTTCCAGCACATTTAATCTCCACAGCCTTGCCTCCATTTACGCACCATGTCACCAGTGAACTCCTCCAAAGTGACATAACCTTAATTACATTTTAACTTGATCCCAGAGGAAAGTGATATCTTCATCAACTCTTGGGAGGCAATCTTCAGGCTGAGTTGCTGGTGTATTTTTCCACAGACTGATGTTCTCAGGCAAGGCACAACTATGACAACATGTTAGAAAAATACAGTCTTTTCTTTAGCTCTCAGTCATCCTTTAAGAAATTACGAGAACATTGAAGGTTTTGTTGTTTGGAGTTGTTTTTGGAAAACTCCTTTCATGTGACAATAACTTTCAGGGGCAACTCACCATAGACTAAATGAGACATTTTGGACAGCTTTTTTTGGTCTCTCTGTGGCCTGTGAAAGACTCAGCCCAAGCATGACAAACCCACTCTCAGTCTCCATGGCTTTTTCCACATCATCAGTGTCCCTAGGGAAACTCTTAGTTTTACTGTAGGCCAAGAATTCTGTCCAGGCATCGTGACATTTGGCATTCCTAACACACCCCTAATCCCTCATGTCACCCCAAAGAACAACAGTGCCACTAGTGAGGAAATGCTACCTGAGCAGAAGAGACAGACATGGGAAATGTTGACAAATGTGATCAATTAAAAAAAAAGTTACATTTGAGGCAGAAAGGAAACCACTAAGGTAAGTGGAAGTGTTACCAGAGTCAAAAAAGAACTGAAAAAATTATGAGAGATGACAGGAAGAAGAAAACCATTGTAGCTCATGAAAATTTGGGGGTTAAAGAAGAGCAGAATCCACTTTCAAGTGCCAAAATCTGCCAGAACATCTGCCCAGCAGGCTGGGGAGGTCCTGGGCAAAGGGATTACACACCACAAATAGTGCTCATTTGTTAGAGGATAGACCATCTTTGTGTCAGTTACTGTCTGCTCATGTTTATCAGGTTGCCATGAAAGCTATCTATATATGCATATATGATCACAGTGGAAAATTTATTATACCAAAACATCCAATTTTCACCCTTTATATGTACTAGCATGTAAAGCATTGGATAACTTTCTGGTTATCAGTGCTGTTGTCATCAAAACATTTGCTCTCATGTTATTCTTACAGTAAAGTACCTAACTATAAATGTCTGCATGGACACTGCCTTAAGCAGAAAGATACATTCTTCAAAGTATGTACTTATGTATACTATGAGCTAATCCTGCTTCCAGTGTAAAAGAAATTTAGAACTAGACCCTGACATAGAAATTTCACTAGTAATAAGTGGAGCTGTCAGACATGCACAGCTTTAGCTGACCAGAGGTGAGGTGGTTCAAACATTTCTACAGAGAAGCAACAGGTGACCTCAGTCAGCATTCAGAATGAGCAGCCATCTAAACCTTCTGTTGAAAAATGTGATTTCAGTGAAGACATCTAACATCACCCTGGCACGCTCTCAGGGGCACTGGGTGACCATCATCAGCATTCACCAGCAGCTCCTCTCTCTGCCCATGAGCTTCTGCAGGTAGGACTCTGCAGGCTGCTCTCTCCTCCACTCTGTGCTCTTATTCAATGCTAGTCACTCTCCACACTGTGATTTAACCAAGGAGGGAGCATATGTTAGAGTATTACTGTGTAAAGCAAGTTTATCTCCTAGTACACACAGCAGGATATCAGACTGGGAATTTTAAAAAAATTACAATCCTAAGATTACAAGTCCCTTTATTTGGGCATTTTCTTCCTTCTATGTACTTTACTTTGCAATCTTAATGTTATTCTCATTTTCATTACTTTATTAGTGGTTAATTTTAAGCTTTCTCATACAGCTAGAATCACCACCCAAGGCTCATTCACAGAGAAACTTGGGATTTTGTAAAATGTTACCAAGACGGCAGTACAGAAAGGCCTGTGTAGCTTTGTAAATATACATGCATTTCATATTTAATATTTCATGTTTTTATAAAAATATCCTGCTTACTTGCTGAATCTAATCTCACATTTTGTCTCCTACAATGGTCAAAAGCAGGTGCTTACAGAAAAATGTAGGAACAGGAAAGCATAAAGTGATACTGTCTCAAAATATTCTGTCAACAGCCCTCTTTGGTTCAGGCAATTTCTGAGTGGTGTCATTTTATTTAACAGATTTGACAGATTGGCCTTTCCATCCATTCACTTTTGAACTCTTGCAAACAATCAGCATCTTCAGGAGATTGCAAAAGATGGTGGAGGAATGGGGATGCTCGCTTGGAGAGCAGGATATCCAGGGCTTCAGGCTATGCTCCAATGAGACCTTGTCTTTCCCATGAGATAGCCACTGAGTAGCTGTGTCCAGGGACTGGAGCTGACACCACTTCTTCTGCAGAAATCTTTCCCCAGTTGCTCCTTTTTCTGCAACAAAAGAAATTTTGAGGAGTTTACATGAAGCAGCACCTTGCCAAAGGTGTGTGATGAGCAGCTCACTGGCCTAGGTGCTTCCAAGACACATTGGGAGGAAGGGACACCACCCAGGTGCTCAGTGCAATAACCACCAACCTGCTGAAAAAATGAGCAGAGGTTGTTTCCGAGGAAAGCACCATTCCACCAGGCCCTGTAGGATAATGGGCTGAGGATCCCCAGAACCGTGGGTCTGCATGGGGGCTGAAACACTGGACACTCAGCAGCTGAAGTCCTTCACCACACGGCAGTGTGGCATTCACAGACTTCAGGCCAGGGTCAGACAATCATTGAGGGGCATCTCTCATTGTCACAGCTTTGACCTGCAGTGTCTGAGTCCTGCCCAAGCCCCGTGATTGCATCTGCCCAGAGCTGGATGCACAACCACAGTCATTGCTCTGCCCTTCCCAGTGCTGGTGCTTTGCCTTAACTAAAAGCCCATGAAGAACCTTTAAAGCTGTTCCGACAACACAATATAATAATAATAGTAATATTTAAAAGATATAATATTATTGAGCATGAATTAAGTATTAACATTACTACTTCTACACACTAATAACATTTTAAAGTACCCTTAATAGCTTATTCATTTTAAGGGCAATAATCAGAAGAATCACCTGCTTCCCCTACCAGATGTCAAGGAAAAAACAGTGTTTCCTTTTCTCGTTATAAGACCAATTTAGAATGAGAAGAGGGCAGCCCTGTAATAGCTTCTAGCAGCTGCTGCTGAAGGGACTGAGAGGGAGGAAGATAACAGGTTAGCAGGAAAATATATGGAAGAAGCAAGGCCAATGGCAGTGCTGGAGATACTGACAGCATGCAGGTGCCCAGATGACCAAATGTGTGTCAACAACAGGTGGCATTGCCTCAACAGTCTTGCCTCTCTCAGAAGAGATTGTGCAGTCAGACTGAGCAAGGGAAGAGAAGTTTACTCTGAAACACAGTGACATAAGGGCACAAAGTAATGATGCAATGCAGACAGGCCTGGAGGCTCGGGACAGCAGGTCCTGCACCTTGCTCCTCCCAAGTGTTTGGTTTGGTTACTTGTGCACAGGACAGGTTAAAAATATCTGCATCAAACTTTCTAGCATTCACAGTCAATAGGCAGTGAGGAGCAGGCATGATGTTTGCTCAGAGTAACTCCAAACTTCTCAGGAAGGTGGGCACAGGGTACCCCATCCTTGGGCATGACACCCTGCAGGCAGGACACCCCACCTTTGGGCTCAAGCCAGCATGCTCCATGTTGTCCTAAACTGTTGCCATTAAGGATCTCTGCAATTCATTCACTCCCCAAGATATCTTAAGAAAACTTGAAGGCCCTGCAAGTAGCTGTGGAGAAGGAGATTACTATATGTTTATGCAGTAGCTAGAGATTGTGAGTTGGACTCAATGATCCTTGTGGGTCACTTCCAACTCAGAATATTCTGTGATAAACTATGAATATCTTTGGTCACTATTTGTGAAGAGTTTCTTATCCATACAAGGCTTTTTACTTCTGTTCTCATATGTTTAATGCTTTGTTTTCTGAAGACCTATAGTATGGGTGTTTTCAACAATTCTACTGTTATTTTTACCAGTTTCTGCCTGTTGCTTGCAATACCAGATAGCAGCAAATCAGTGAGAGAGTCATACAGCCTGACATGGACTTCCCCAAAGAGGCATCAGATGACCAGTAACAAGCTTGATGCTTCAGCATCCCAATTCATCCAAATACAGATTCCTGGAAACAGGAATTTTTAACTGTGCCGTGAATGCTGTGCCAAATGCCACCAGACTTGGACTGCACCTAACAGTGCCGTTATTGAACAAGGATGCAACAAGAACGCTGCCTCCACGTGGTCAAGGACAGAAGAAGAGTCCTTCGTAAAGACATCCCTTGGGAGCCTAACGGAGGAAGCACGGCTACACTGGTTTTGCTGTAAAGCCAGAGCTGCTCTCCTGGAGACGTATCACCATCTCCATGGATCGGGTACCTCTGGAAAGGCGAGCTCGGCGGGCTCCGAACCCAGCCACTCCTGCCAAGCAGCGAGGGCCCCTTGGAGGGGACGGTGCATCCTTCTGCAGGGCTCGGGCACCGCTAGAGGGAAACCCAGCGCCGCCCTCAGCCCTGCCCTGAGCGGCGCAGGGGAACGGGCGAGCGGCGGGGCAGCGGCGGCGAGAGCAGCGCTGCGAGCTCCTCCCGCCGGGCGGCGGCGGGGCACAGGCGCTTTTCCCTTCCCCTTCCCCTTCTCCTGCTCCTTCCCCTTTTCCCCTTCCTCTTTTCCCCTGCTCCACTACCGCGAAAGGAGCGCGACGGAGAGGGGTGTCGCACTAAAGCCCTGGGGGGAGTAAACAGGAAAGGACGAGGGGGAAGTAATCATAAACTAAACTGAACTCCAATTTGTTAATTGAAATGAAATACCCTCATAGTAAACTGTGGAGCGGCTGCTGGGAGGGATGCTAGAGTTTCTGAGGGTCCCTCATCTCTCTCAGACCAGTAGTCACAGCTCCTAATTTTAATTTAATATTAGCCAAAAATTGCTTCCTCCTGGTTCTCTTCATCTTACCAGTGCAGAAATCTCTCCTGCTGGCAGAAACCCCTTGACCCACTTAGCTCCAAAGAAGATAGTACTGTTCCAAACAGCTACTGAATTGTTTGCTAGCAACAAGATAACTATCAAAGGACAGAGTAATGACAAAAAGGTTATGAGAATTATCATTACCATAATCATCATTGTAACATACTTCACTAGCTTGTATAACAGGCATGTTTCCTCCCCCAGATTTTGTCTTAAAAGAAAATAATGCCAAGTCTTTCACGACATGATCTAAGTAAACAAAGTGAGGGGCAAAGTAAAAAAGGCTGCAGTTGATGAAGACTTATTCATAAAATATTAAACTATAGCTAAAAAGTACAGAAATATTTAATCATGTGATGTAGCACAGCAATAAGAAGTTAGATTTTGCATTAAATTCCACATAAACAAATGCAGCACCTGAGGGGGAAAATCTATACATGCCACAGACTTTAAATGAACTGGTTTTACTAGGAAACAAATTTCAGAGCCATGATGGATACTTGAGATCAGGGCTCCATTTGGGCAAAACACCCACAATTACCAGAATTACCAGAACTAATAGGACTAAACAGAGGAAAAGCTTAACATCACTTAACCTTTCTGTGGACACACTGTTAGAGATCTAGGAAAATTACAGCCTGGAAAATCATTCTCAGGTTGGAGCTTCTCCTGTTCTCTCAGCTTTGTTCCCAAGCTGATAATGTGTCAGCTTCGGTAGGGAGACTTTCTCCCAGGATGATAATTTAGTCAAAATAGAATAGAATTAATAACACAGATTAACACCTGGTGCCTTGTCCATGGGACTCATTCTGAAGTATTGTCCCAGAGACGTTTTCTCAATTATCCAATTAGCTACTGTCTTGCCTTAGCTCTGTAGAAGATAATATAAAAGTACGAATCGTGCTCTCATTAAATGCCTTCTTTTCTCTAAGGAAGTCTGTGTATGTTACTGTCATTGCTCTCTCTCTAGCGCAGTAACCACACCTTTCTATAAATCCTTCTTAACTACAGTTTGCACTCTGTATTAAAAAGATAGTCAGAAAAAAAATAGGTTCTGTAAAAGGTAACCAGGTATGGAAATATTCTCATTTGAGAAAAAAAATAACCAGGATAGAAGCAGGACTAGCTGAAGCTTGGAAAGGAGACAGCAGGGGGGGTGACAGCTCAATCACATCACAGGTGACTAAAAGATGAAGAATAAAATCTCATTCCCTGTTTCTCTGAACAGAAGTATTGATTTTTCTCAATTGAAATACCACCTAGTAGTTTTAAAACAAACACCAGGGATTTTTGGTGCAGTTTTCTGTTCAGCATCATTGTCACAGGATGTTGTGGAGATCAAAGATGTGGTGAAGTCCAGTAAGGGATTTGGAAAATTCACTGCAGCTTCTAAACAAAGGCACATGGAAAGTTCCCAAAGCTCTGGAAGCTGGATGCACAGTCCAGGAGTGGGACCATTACATATTTGTCTGCTTATATTTTCCTTCTCTAAGTGTCTTCAGCTGGCCAATGTTAGGGAGGGAGTACTGGACTGTGTGACCTAGCATGGTGTAGACAAGTGGGAAAGCTGAATCACAGCAAGGCTGTGATTTTCTGAAGTTCATAAGAAATTTAGGTTGGAGCTGGGAACTGACTTCACACCTACAAACCATCATATCAGGAATACACCAATATATAACCACAGGGGCAGTTTCCCTGATCAATTTTGTGCCAGAGTTTCACTTGCTGGTCTGGAAATGAACCAGGCAGTAAAAGCGATTAGCAGTGGAAAGACACTAGACAGCTATAATTATCTAAATGCCTTCCTATTAACCATGTGAGAAACTAAATCCTCACAATCACATTCATTAGTAAATGCTAAGGACAAGCTAACTACATGAAGTTTCATTTGATTAGGCAGAAGAATTCTACTCCAATATGATTATGTTACACAGAATGACCTAAAGAAAAAATAAACCAAGTCTGTTTCAGAGAGCAAATGAATGTTAATACTAGCAGACAAGCAAAGAAGCTCAGTCCTTGTGGTACAAGGGCTGCTCCTACCAACAGCATGGCCAGGCTCCCTCAGCGGATGGCAAAGGTTCTCAGCTCCCTGGCGTGGCTCCTGTTCCATCTGCTAGACCTGTGGATGGTGAGTGCAAGAGGGACAGAGCCAGACCTGCTGCAGCACATTGTAATGATTCACCTGCATGTTAGGCCCATTTAGAAAACCCTTCAATACCATAGCAAGAACAGATAGTAGGCAGCAGGAGAAATTCACCTTGTTGATGCCTGCACTGTTTTTCACCTAAGGCCAAAATGTGGTTCAGTGGACAGAGCATCAGTGTGAGTGGCACGAGCACAGCCTGACAGCTGCTCACCTCAGAGGTGCTGGGTTTTAACCACCCCTGGCACACCATGTTGCAAAAGTGCATCACTGGTCCCTGTGCCAGACACATTCACTCCTTCTTGTGTTAGCAGAGCATGAGGAGAGCTAACCATAGCAATTTCTACAGACATGTGAAAATAGTATGGAAGGCATCAGTTTTCAGCGCAGGCTGCCTTCTTGGTATCTTTGCTGGTTTCTTTCTTGATATTGATAAAGAAAAATTCTGATAAAGAAAAACCTTTTCTTGAGAATTAATCTCTTCCAAGAAATTACAAGTATGGACTAAGAAGGGTTAGTGTGCTGGCAGTGGGGATAGAGGTCATTGCAACTTTAAGGGAAGTGTGAGGACAATTCCAGCATGAAGCTGAATCCCACTGGATCTATAACATCCATAATTTCTAGATATTGAGGTGGCAAGCATCATACCAAAGTCTAGACACAATAAAACAACATCCGTGCATTAAAAAAATGAAAAATGGTTACAGTCTATCCAGAGCATGAAGCACTTCAGGGAAGACCTGTGTCCCCAGAGCCTAGGTTCCAGTGATGAGGACAGGAGGAGAGAGCAAAAACCTGAGCCAGAAGGTCAGTTTCCAACACGAATTACAAGTGTGACTTGTTCTTGACTGAAAGTTCAATTGTCAGTTTTAAGCATGAGTTCCCTCCATATTCCTTAATTCCCAGGCAGACAACATGGGTACCTGGTGTTTGTGTGACTTTATCCAGTCATCCAGTTTAGGAGATTCGGACCCCTGTGAGACCCTTCAGACAAGGAGGCAGAAAGGAGAGTATAGCCTCTCTGGAGAGGCTTCACCACATTTCTGTGTGGGCATAAGTCTCTCTGAAGTCCACGAAAGCTGCCTGCCCAGATGAAGGGTACCTAGACATCATCTAAGCACTCCTCTACTGCTCCACAGACTATGTAGAGAACACTGCTATGTGCTGTTGGCAGGTTGGGGATCACCCATTCACAGAGTCCACAGGACAGCAGGTGACCAAGCATCTGCCTGATCTGCCACCCTATCCTGCCCAAACACTGCAGGTGAATACTTTATACATAATCAAATAAACCAGAAAGTTGTTAGATTTGAATTAGCATTCATTAACACAATTGATTGTGTTGATTTAGTCATCTAAATGGTCAATGCTAGGACATTTGGATAATTATTACTGTTTAGTGATATTTCCTCAGCTAATTGTTTTTATTGAATGACTCACTTTGATGATGCAGCTGAAACTAATGTGCATCTGGGCTCCCAAGAAGGCTTTTATCTGCCCAATTCACCTCCCAGGGGCTCCATCCTTTCTGTAAGACAATGCATTCTGGTGCCTCTGGATGGTCCGTAGGGAAGAAACCATTTGGGAAATGTTCCTGCATTTGCCAATGCATGCTTGATCATATGTGGTGTGATTTCTCACAGCAGCTCACCCCAACAGGATTTTCAAAACCTGAGCTAAATGAAGCTGAAATGGGTTATTTCCAAACTCTGCTTGAGTGGGTGCCACCTGTGAGGGCAGCAGTGCAACAGCCCAGTAAGTTATTTCCTACTCCACCCTCTCAAGCACACCCCACCCTTGCCCCACGAGCTAAGACCCTGCTGATGCTGCCCTCCTGGCCCTCCTGCACAGAGAGGCTCACCCCACCCCCCCAAAGCCAGGCTGAGCCCCTGCCCTGCAGCAGTGCCTGCCTATATGGGAGGGCCTGAGCAGTGGTCAAGACCAGAGCTTGACCACAGGTGTCTTTCACCACATTCAGAAGGTCACAGGTAAGGCTCTGCCTGCATAGCACCATGACAACGTAGAGTGATCAGAGCTGATGTGAAAGTTTTCCCACCTGGACCTTTCTGGAAAAATCCAAATGGGCAGACCACTGCTCTAGCAGCAAGAGCTCCTGTAGGTTCCTGGGACACAAGGACATTTTGACTGTGATGGCTTCTGTCTTCCAGGTCTGCAGGGCCAAAGAACTGCCAGCTGAGGATACAGAAGGTAGCTGCAATGGCCATAGTGGGATTCTGGCCTTTGAGAGGCAGAGGATGCAGCCAAGAAAAGGATTTGTGTCTGTGAAATAGTGCGACAGTCAGTTGTTTTCAAAGAGGGGCTGATACAGATTTTCTTCAGTGCTCTGGGGAAAATCACTCCCACCTCACTTCCCTTGCTGGCTTTCCCACAAATGTGTTTCAGAGCCTCCACGAATCTTCCTGACTTAAGCATAAAACCAAACCCGTGACCTTAAGCCTGTTACCAGAGGTCAGTATTTTCCCAAGCAAGTTATATTTTTGCCTGCTCAGAAATTTGGTCTGGGAAGAACTCAAGGACGAGTTTCCACCATTTGTACAGGATTCCTGGACATCTAAGGATGGCCAGCAACATGTGCCCTCAGGGCTACGCCATGGGCAGCCCCTCCAGTCACCACAGCATGTGCACAGGATGCACAGTTCAGAAGAGCTAAATGTACTTCTGTGCATAAACTATCTATCCAAGAAAGGCAGAAGCTTATCCTGGAGAGATATTTCTGTCCAGGAAACACCACAACCATAAGTTAGTTCATAACTTCCATGAAATCCGAAGAAATCAAAGCCCTAAGAGGCATATGCTAAATGAAAAGTTACCCCAGGAATGGATGTAGCCTTGGAGAGAGATAAATTTAAACTCCTTAGAGGCTAGAAAATCTCCATTGCAATCTCCGTCTGCTCCCTCTTCCTTCCCAATACAGCTTCAACAAAGAACCACTGATCCCAGCCCACTCTGTAAGATGCAGCGTAACTTCCAGCTCCCATTCTCTGCTTGCAGCTCGGGTACCTCAGGACCGGCAGGAACAGCCGCCCTCCGATCACCGGCTGGGCAGCAGAGCTGAAGCCGCACCACAGGATGGCACTGCTCATTTCCTAGCTCCCGCCTGTGATGAACTTACTGCCAGTCGTCACCTGCCCTGAGAGAGGTCATGCTCAGTGTAAACAGTTTGGCTGCATGAAAATAAGAGGGCACGAGAGCTGTGTGAGAAATTGAGGATTTTATTGTAACCTGTGTCCTCGGACTGCAGGCAATACTCGGAGTATGCAGAATATGGGATGTATTTAACCTCTCTCAGCCTGCTTTTAGCCTGTCTTTGTAAATCAGAGTTTACCTAACACTCTTCTAAATGCAGTCTAGCCCTTTGCTGTCCTTTGGAGATTTTCCCAGCTTAATCTCCTGCAAAGAATAACTGTGATATCCCAGGTCCTGCAGCTCCACTTTCATCAACAGCCGTTTCTTTACCTAGAAGGATGGGCTGGACCAGGACACGGCACCAGAAGCACATCCAGCCCTTGGACTATGCTGCATGTCCCTGCTGACACAGCCAATGATCCAGCTCTGAGCACAGCTCACAACTATGCCAGAAAAAACTCAGGATAAAGCCTTGGGAACTTTCCGAGCGGAGCACCAGAACACCCAGATGGGTGTTTTGCACTGAGATGCAAAAGCCAAGCCCCTCTTAAGAGCTATCTCAGCAGCAGCTGCTGCCGACACCCCTCGCCAGCCTCAGGCAAATTGTGAATGGCAGATTGGAGTTACCACACCCGGAGTCATGCAGTCTGCCAGGCTTTGTGACTGCAGAGGACTTTCATCAGAAGGAGCAAGGAGCCTGCCTTCCTCTGAAGAAGGTGTGCACAGGAGGAGCTGACCTCGATAGTCCCTCGGCTGGCGGTCCCTGGGTTTTTCAGGAAGAACACAGCCCAAAGTTCACCTTCTGTTCTTGTGGGTTTTTCCTCTCAGGGCTATGCCGTTAGTATTGTCTAGTATTTCCTGCTTCCTCCCCTGGCAGCTCCTCTGCTAGCTCAGACACAGCTACAGCATTCAGTTCATTAGCCCCTGTGTTTGCCACATCCGTCCCCAGGGAAATCCCTGGGCCCACATGCAGCTGAGCTTCTAATTGGGGTTTGCTGTGTGCCTGTCTGCTGCACTGGGCTCCCACTGTGCACAGAGAAGCAGTGTGCTAGCTTTTTATATTTATCCAGAATTATTTGCACCCACCAATTTTAGGCACAGAGATTGCACAGGAGCATTAGAGGTTCAGAGCAAGCTATGTGCTGAAACAGACATCTCTCACTGTCCACATGCAGCCAGGCTCTGACAGCCCCACAATAACTCAGTTAAGGTCTCTAGTTTGCTCAAAATGCCATCTAGTACCACAGACCTAGATCCAATTTCTACTTTCTCTGTAATCCAAACAGAAAGAAAAGTAGCTCCCTGCTTTGCACAGCCCTGTCGACTCTGCCAGGCTTAGCTATCTCTCCTAAATGCTCGCCAGCTCAGTTTCCTGCATGGTCCCACTGATCTGCCCTCTCCACTTTTGCAATATCCCTATTTGCTGGGAAGAACTAGATACTGTAACACTACCAAATGTCACAGCTGTCTGCAGGGGGAAAGTCCCTTTTTAATTACTAGCATGCTCCCAGTTCATATTTTCCCCATTAGGTACTTCCATTTTGTCTGCAACCACATAGGGGGCTGTACTGATGGGGAGCAACTTTATTGCTGGAAAGAAAGTAATAAAACAAGCTCAACAGACCTGCCTCCTCCCTCTCCAAGATTCTTTTTTCCTACATGAAACAAGCGTGGCAGCAAGCTTTGCTGCATCAGGCAGTGAGCATCACCTTAAAGGTTTTTGAGCAACATGCTTTAACAAATCTTCCACATGAAAAATGGGAATGACACCAGAGAAAACTTGTCTTCCAAGTGGTAGCAAATTTCAAATTACTTGACTTATATTTACCCTTAAGGCATAACAATAAAAGCAGTTTAAATTGATATAGTACATCTCATCCCTAAGGATCCCAAAAAATGCAACCAATTGATAAACTGCCCACAGTTCATGCAGAGCAATACAGACCTTTCCAGGGATGCAATGCATCAGTTTAAGATATGCCAAAAGTAAGCTGCAGTCAAAAAATAAAAACAGACTAGTGTAGCCAACCAGAACTCTAGATCCATTAGACTCTGCTCAGGACACTGCAGCTAACTATTTTTGTGTCCGTGGCACATGAGCAGGACTTTAAATGCCCTAATTTGGACCTTGGCTTTATGTGCCAAAAATTACCCTGCTGACTATTTGCTTGGATATTACACCAGCTTAAATAAGGTGCAGAAATGCTTCCTACTGCATCCACCATTCTGCTCTTTGGACAATATGACCATCCCAAAATAATCTCTGATGAAAAGATTTGAGGAGGTAGGGATACAAGCCACATGGCACATGTGACTACCTTTGGCCCTCATCCTGACTGACAAAAATGGACTTTGCATAACTGTTCTTTCTCTCATTTGGCTGTTTTTTTAAAGCTTTCAGATTAGTTACTTATTATTAGAAAGCAGGAGGGAAATATGTTTTCCTTGTTTACCACCAGACTAATTGTTTGGAGCTGCCTGGTTCTTACCTCTGTAGCAACTGTAAATGGGAAACGGAGATATGTGGATTTTAACTGCAAAATATTATCAAAATGACAATGTTAAGTGTCCTCTGGCTTCCCTTGCACTAGCAAAGTCCATAGACTTTTGAAACAATAAACCAGAGTCCTATTCCAAGGGGTATCTGCATGTGCACATACATGTACAGACAGCAGGTCTACTTCACTGATTTGCTTTGCTTTTGGTTTTAACATCCTGGGCCGAGATCTTGCTGGATGTTGTTAATATGTTTACTAGGAGCCACATATCGTCTTCACAATTAAATGAGAGGAAACAGTTAATAGGTATCTGCAGCAGCAATCACAAAAGGATGAAGTTGAGGTAAATCTCAGGTAAATTAACACCACTAGACGGTTGTCAAGATTAGTGTGGCAATCAGGAAATTACAATTTAATGTGTTTGCTGGAGGAAGCAACACAAGAATTCTTCGCCTACTTTTAAAATTGATTAAAACCCTTCTGCCCCTTTTCAGTATTCAGACACTCGAGGCTGCTTCTAGGAGCCCTGCCAGTTGCTTTCTGCAAGGTATAATAAAAACAAACATTACATCCCTGCAGCACCACAGCCTTGCCAACTGAGTGCTCAGGGCACTGGAAGTGGAGGAGGCTTCTGCAAAACCTAGCTTTTAGGTATCAGGTGCAAAACCACCTCCCATGGTTACAGGTTTTAACATTTTTAAAGTAACCTTTAGGTAGTCCTTCGGCCTTGAAGAGTCTGCTGGACTAGGTAGCAGAGAATGCTAACATAATCTCAAATTAAAAATGCAGAGAATGCTAATCTTCTCTCAAAACGACAAACACAGAAAACACTCCTGTGAAATTAATGCAGACATAGCAGAGATATTAAACCAGAATACACAAGCAGAAGAAGGTTCAGGCTGGCACAGATGACTGCAGCGTTCATTAAGTTTTGCTCCTGTTTCAGCAGGGCCAACCCCTGTCCCTGGATAGGTACAGCTGCTCCGTCCCCTGGGGGCATGTCTGAGCTTCCCAGAACTGCAACACTTGGGTGAGAAGCCACACAGGAAACTAGGGTTGTGGTAGGCTCCACCTTATATCCAAAAAGCTGAGTTTGTTTCTTTCTATTATTTTTCTCTTGCGGACCATATAGAAAATGGCATAGAAAAGCTGCTTGAATGTGATAAATAAAAGAAAAAAAAAAAAAAAGAAAAAAAAAAAGAAAAAAAAAGAAAAAAAAGGAAGAAAAAAGAAAAAGGAGAAAAAGGACAATACTTCAACAGCACAAAGCAGCACTGATAACCTTCACCACTCCAAAACCTTTGCTTTATGCTATCTTCTATTATATCATCCCTTCAGGCAAATATTTTACAACAACTGTGCTAACTATGAGGAGTTACAGTGAAGGCAACAGCTTTATTCGCTTAATTGTTAATGAAGGTTCCACTTTCCCCTGCATCTGCAGCTAGCTGCTGCTTTACATATGGGTTTAGGGCCAAATCCCTTCTCGAGCCGTGCTTTTCATTGCCTAGCACCCAGGGTTACTGGCCCATGTATGGGCCCCCCCATGATGCCTAGGGCCAGGCTGCAGAGCAGCAGCATCTCCCTGGGGCAGGAAGTGGGCTGGCCTCAGCATAACTTTCCATCCAGAAAACATTTTCCATCACCTTTCCACCACCTACAACTGGCTGCAATACTGCCAAGTTAAAACACACACAAAATAAAAGCATCTCATGTGCCTCTGGAAAGAGACTGCTTGCAAATGCTTGCTAAAAATAGTCCTGTGATGGCCTGTGAAAGCAGCTGGAAGTCACTTATAGAAGGAGGCAAAGAATTCCCTTTGCTGAAGTCAGTTTACAGCCATCACAGCTAGGACAGAAGTTTTCAAGTTTAATGTTTGTGTGGTTCTAGCAAAATCCCAACTGCAGAGAGCGAGGTCCTTGCTGGGCTCAATTCCCCAGCTAGTCAGAGCAGGAGCTTGCTTTTCAACTCCCATCTTCCTTTTTTGAAGAGATGCGGACAGGAGGAGATTCATTTGTTAATTAAATTTCCCCTGCCAATTTACATTAAAAAGGGGGAACTGTTTCAAAAAGCTTACAAAACTTTCATAACCTTTAACTTAAAAAAGAAAGAGTTTTATGGCTTTTTTCTAAACCTGCCCAAGAGCACCACCGGATTGTCCCAGGCCAAGCGATGAACACTGAAAAGAAGCCCATGAATGGCACAGCTGGGCTGAAAATTAGAAACATCTGCTCACAGAAAGCCAGGCGTTCTTTCCTCTCCTCTGGCTCTTCCTTTTATCTTTGGATTTTCCCATAAGTTCTTGTTCAAACGAATGCCATCCCATGGGAAAATGACAAAAGGAAAAAAAGTACAAACACTGTTACTCAGTGAGGCCAGCAATAGTTGCAAGAGAAGAAAAATTCTTCATGGGAATCCCCTACATCTGAGAAGCAGAAGAAAAAATTCACCAGGAAAAAATTCAGTGCTATCAGCTCTGCAGACAAACAATGCCTTTTATCCATGTGGGATCCTGCATTTATCCAGTTTTTATTACCCACAGATGGCATGACAGCAGTAAAAAGAAAGCGGAGAAGAGTCATTAGGAATGGCCAGAGAAAGTAAGAACAATGGCTGAAGATGTAATTTCTTCTTTAAAGGGTTTAAAGTGAAAACTTTACTGAGTGAAAACCTACACAGCAGAGATGCAAAATCCTGTAAATGCATACTTGCAGGCATGGCAGTGTAACATCTATCATGTGTAATACTGCCTGAATCTCTCCAAGAAGTGACACTCCCTGCCAAGCAGGGCAGATGCCTTGTCCTGATGCAGTAGCAGCCGCAGCATTGCTCCGGTGGTGTTTGATTCCCTGATATTTTAGCATGACTTTGCTGCCCCGGGCTGGCTAAAAAGCTTGTTTGTGATAGCTGATTAGTGGTGGTCCCTCTCATCAGACTTCAAAATGATCCTCACAGGCTCAGGGATTTGTCATTGTGCAGATTGTGCAAGAATGAGGTGCCGTGCTACACCTCGTGGGTGATGGAGCTTCTAAAAAAGTGTTAATGCTTACGGCTGGAGACCCCTGGGAGGACCATACTGCAGCCTTGCAGTGCTTGAGGGCAGCCTATGAAAACAGATGGGACAGGCTTTCTAGCCCGGCCTGTTGCCATAGGACAAAGGGTAAGGGTTTAAAACTGAAGGAAGGTCAATTTAGGTTAGATATAAGGAAGAAGATTTTTTACAATGAGAGTGGTGACCCTCTGGGCAACCTCTTACTGTTAGAGGTTGCCCAGAAAGGTGGTGGATGCCCCATCCCCGGAAAAATTAAAGGTCAGGTTGGATGGGGGTCTTATCCAGTTGAAGATGTCCCTGCTCATGGCAGGGGGGGTTGGTCTAGATAGGCCTTTATTTTCTCGTAAGTTCTTGTTCAAAGGAATGCCATCCCATGGGAAAATGACAAAATAGGAAAAAAGCACAGACACTCAGTGAGGCCAGAAATAGTTGCAAGACAGGGGAAAAAAACTTCTTTATAGAACCCTTCCAACCCGAATTATTCAGATTCTATGGTCCCGCAGCCCCTCTCCGGATACTGACGGAATGTCGGGGGGATGCAGGGTACAACCAGGGCCGGCAGTGCCCGGCACTGAGGCGCTCCTCGGCCTTCCAGGGGCCCCGCAGCGCGCCAGGACCCCGAGGTGCAGCGGGACCCGCCGGGGAGGAGGCATGGGGAGCCCCAGGATCGGGCAGGGCAGGGCAGGGCAATCCCCCCGGGCGCGGCAGGGAAGTACCGGCGGGGACGCCGGAGAGGCGAGTACTTCCCCCCTGGAAAAACGCCAAGTTCCCTCTCGGCCCGGCCTCTTCTTTTCCCTCCCCTCCGACAGCCCCTTTTGGGCGGCCCGAGCCGCTCCGCCCTCCCTGCCAGCGCCAGCGGCGCCGAGCAGGACCAGACCCGTCGGTCGGGCTTTGACTGGCTGGAAATTCCCGTCCTCCGCGGCTCCTCCCCCGCAGAAATCCCCCGGCCTCGCTGTATATGCGAGGCGCTGCCGCCGCCGCCGCTCACTCGCAGCGCCCGCAGCTCCGCCGCCATGATCGCCGCTCGCCGCGCCGCCGAGCCGCCCGCCATGGACGGCTACGAGCACCCCAAGAAGGAGCGTCAGGGCGCCTTCCCGCTCGACGACCGCCACGACAGTGGCCTGGACTCCATGAAGGAGGAGGAGTACCGGCAGCTGGTGAAGGAGCTGGAGGACATACGGCTGCAGCCCCGCGAGCCGCCCGCCTGGGCACAGCAGCTGACGGAGGACGGGGACACGTAAGTGGGGGTCGAGGACGGGGCAGGGGTGGCTCGGACACGGCGGGGAGCTCGGCACGAGTAGTCCGGGACAGGATGTGCTTGCCGGCGGGGCGGCGCCGGGCTGGGCCGCGCCGGGAGGGAAGGGAGGGGGTGCGGAAAGTCCCTGGAGCGGCGCCAGGGAGAGGCGGCTCCCGCGGCCGCGGAAAGCCCCGGCCGCGCCGAAAGCCCTGGCTTGCGACACCCGCGCGTGACCCGGCCCGGCCCGGCCCGCCCGGGGGCTCAGCGTGGCGTCGGGGGGTTAACGCGTGTCGCTTCATTACTTCTTTTTCCCCCCTGCAGTTTTCTCCACTTGGCCATTATTCACGAAGAAAAAGCCCTGAGCCTGGATGTGATCCAGCAGGCAGCCGGTGATCGGGCTTTCCTGAACTTCCAGAACAACCTTAGCCAGGTACTTTCACCTCGATAGCCCCGAATCCGGATCAGCCCCGGCCACACCCACGCACTCCCTCTGGGGAATTCCCCCGAAAAAGTCCCTTTAATTTTTTTTTTTTTA
>VZTT01067873.1:7822-39107 GCA_013400855.1 Buphagus erythrorhynchus
ACTCTAAGATAAATAATTACATACCTGGAGGAAGCTGTGAAGAGCACAATCTTTTCCTCTAATCATCACTCTTCTGTTTTGTTTTCAAATCTTCTTCAGCATTATGTACAGTTTTCTGACTTCCAACCACAATTTCCATTTGCAGATCAACTCTATGTGTAAAATATACAATGTGCCTGACCCCAAACTCAGCAAAGCCCTTGGGATTCTTTTCACTGGCTTCCCTATAGTTTGGATTAAGCCCAAAAACAATGAATACTGAGTGATTCCACAATGAAAAGACATGTAAACCCAGGGCTCCTGGATTTCTGCTGCTAGATAAAGCAGAACAATTGCAGTGGCAGGACACTTTTATTTCTGTCATTAAAGTAGCAGCCCATGTCCTGTTCCTTTTCTGGGCCATGTAGAACTGGAAATAGAGTGAGACCAAGGGCATCATACTACCCCTGAAGAGTGCAGCAGAGTTCACACAGCCTGGGAGATGGATTGTTGCCTGTAGGATCTAAACTCTATTTTTACTTAACAATTTTTCCAGTATGTTTTGTAGAACATGAGGACAGGGAGCAGAAAGAAACACCTAGTAGAAGCAGCAAGCTTCAGCTGTAGGAATTATTCAATGTGACCTCAAAGTACAGAAAGTTGACCATACACTGCTATGTTCAGATGACATGGATAGGATAGGATAGGATAGGATAGGATAGGATAGGATAGGATAGGATAGGATAGGATAGGATAGGATAGGATAGGATAGGATAGGATAGGATAAGATGTGTGATCTGAATTTGAAAAATAATATTCAGAGACTCATAAGAATATTGGAAGTGATCTCTGGAGGGCATGTGGTCAAACCTCCTATTCAAAGCAGGGCAGTTTCAAACTCAATTCCTGGATACTGTATTCATAACAAATGTTGGAAAAATATTGTGATCTGATCATGTTGATCTGCACGTGGTTGCATGGAGAAAAAGAGGCATTCAAATCTCACAAAACCTCAGTGACAACATGTTTATTCATGTGCTAAGTAAACCCCTGTCACCTGAAGGCATGCCCTCTCCTGGCCTTGTGAAATTCAGATTTTCATTATTATGAATGGGAATATGCTGCGTCACACAGAGCCTTGTACTGAAATGGATGGCATGGCTTGCCTGCTAAACAAATGGACCATTTTAAGCTTCCAAGGAGATTCAGGACATATTTCTGAATCCAAAACATGGCTAAAGTGTCAAATGGGACCATTGGAATGAAAGAAATTAAACCAACAACAGAGTAAGGACACCTTTTCACCTAAAACATTTATGTGGAGCAAGCACTTACATATTGTCTGTCTTGAACTGTTCTGTAAGACCATGAGATACAATATTGGGAACACCTATTTAAACCAGAAAGTTAGCTATCTGAAACCAAAATGAAAGCCTAATCATAACATCAGGACAAGAATCTGAAGGGGAGCAGCCAACATGGATTTACTAATGGCAGTTTGCTCCTGATCAAAATCACTGCTTCTCTGTGGACAAGGGATGGACACTGAATTTGTAGACCCTGACTTTAGCAAAGTTTCTGATGCAGTCTCCTATAGCCTTGCTATCATCAAACTGATGACCTATGAAGTGGATAAGAGAATGATAAAATAGGTGTAAAATTAGCTATACTGTTAGACTCAGGGAGTTGTGACTGGCATTCACAAGACCACTTCTGGAGAGCTGTGCCCATCTGTGAGATCTCCAGGAGAAGAGAGACATTGACATAATGGAGCAAGCCCCATCGAGGGCTGCCAAGATGTTCAGGGGACCAGAGCACTGAGAGAACTGGGTCTGATCAGCATGGCAAAAAGCAGGCTAAGGAGAGACTTTGTTTCTGTCTACAACTACATAATCCTGCAGGTGTATGGAAATACTAGAAGATGCAACAGGCCCAAGTTGGAAAAAAGGAAATTCCAATTAAACATAAGTAAAACTTTTTTACCCTGATGATGATCAAATACTCTAACTGGTTGCCCAAAACAATAGTGGCATCTCCTTCCTTAGAGGTGTTCAAGAATTAACTGGACAAGTGCCTGGGTGACCTGATCCATTCAGACCTGCATTGAGGAGTGCTGGACCAGAGCTCCAAAGGTCCCTGTCCACCTTCACTATTATGACTCTGAAATCAAATTATGCAGAAATGCCTGGGCTAATGGGGAGCTCACCAATTCCAGGATAGGAAACAGTGCAATTACACTGAGCTGTTCAGGAATCTGGAGACTCAGAGCTGGGTAGTGCAGGAGCTGCTCCACATCTCAGTTTGGGGTTCCAAGCCAGTTTCAAGCACAGCAGCATGATCAGTGCTGACTTAAGAATCACAGCAGGGCACTGTATGGTGTGATGCAGACATGTCCAGAATATAATTAAAACTTCAACTCAGCAGCAGAGGATGAGTGTGCTCAGACTGATTCACTATCTTAGAATGCCAGTGACATACTGGAGTATAAAACCTCCATTTGATCCTTATCTTGCTGAGGAAAAATGGCTTCAGGCTGCAAAATTTGGTGTCATAGCTTTCAAATTAAAAATGTGAGTCAGTTAATTAAATTTCTGAAAGCATTCTGAGATCTTTACAGAAGAAATGTAAAACAAATTCTACATTTTGTTATTCCAGATGTATAAAGAAAATTTGAAGTAGAGAGTCTTTTCTGTGGCCTTACTTATGTTTGGGGATTTTTCATAGGTCTAAAGAGATAACTTTACATTTCTAGAAATGTGTTTGTGCCTTAGATAAACCATTTGAAACAACCCGTTTCTTAACTCCTTTTTTAGTTACTTCTCAATGATACCGATGGAATTTTTAATTTTACTGAAAGTAAAGGACTGCTTGGGCCTCCAGTGAGTATATGTTGCTTTATTAAATCTTCAGATTTGCTCTATCTTCAACATCTCCTTTTGAGTATAAACTAGAGATGAGTTTCCTATACTTTAATACTGTGTTTCTGCTAACTTTGGCACCAAACTCTTTGGAAGTACTTTCAGGTAGAACTGAGTTCTGTGTGAATAAACTACTTTTACATGTTTGTATGAAATAAAGAAATTGGCTTATCTCTGATTCTGAACTATATGCTCAGAATTATAGAAATGTAGAACTGTTGCAAAAATAGAGACCAAGATTTACATTTCTTCCCTTTTTTTTCCTTCTTGTTTTTCAAGTCACAAAGCATTGGGATAAAAAGTATTTTGCTCAGTTCTGCTTGAGACTTCAACTAGAAATGTATCCTGTGTATGAGTTTAGTCTCACACAAGTTAGAGCTGTAAATGACAAACTAGGAATTCCATGAGAGAACAACTGATGTGAAATTCAAGTTCTCTTCTAGTTGCAAAATAGTAAAGTCAAATACTTGAAATCGTGACTGCTTCTCGGTAATGATTTCAAGTTCCTAGGACTGATCCAAAGAGAAATCTACCTTTTCCAAGTTGTGGAGTCTATTCAAATTTGCCCAAAAGTGTACAACATGTTGCAATTTGCAAAATCTTAACCACCAAAAATTAAGCAAAATTAAGCAAAAATTAATTTACAGGTAGTTTAATTTGTGAATCCTTGTTTGTGTACTTAAGCAACTTACTTTACCACTAGTTTCATTTGTGGATTCTTGTTTGTGTATTTCATTTTTTCTGTTTTCTTGTTGATGAGCACAGTGATCTCCCCCACATTCAATCCCTGATGAAACAAGGAAAGTCAGAATGTTCATAGCCAATAGCAGAATTTCACTCTACATAGCTTAAGTTTGCAAAAACTTTGTATCTTATTATTACAGCTGTCCCAAAACAAATATTTACTGAGTCTGTCATTGAACCAGGAAGAAGGGCATTAGCTCCAGCAGCAGCTTGTAACCTTTTTCTGCTAGCCCAGCACGGCTCTTTCCCACTTGTTACACCACAGGACAACTTCATGATATTGTGGCTGCATCCAGCCATGCTTATGGTGAAACTGTTTTCATGGAAGAGTATTTTCATGTATTTCCCAAAGACCCGGTCCTCCTAAGTCCCAGACATAATAGGATGCCAGGATAGTATGGGTCTCCTTGTGTGAGCTTTGCCACAGGTAATTCAAACCTTTATTTTGTGATAGATGTTAGAGTAACATTCCCACAAAAAAGAAGCAGGTCCTGTAGCTTGAAGAGCAGTTGCAGTAAGATTTTAACCTCAGTCTCAAGGCTCTAACCCCAGTCAGGAAAGAGATGCAGTCTCATAGTGGGTGGGGACATAGACATCCTGCTGATCTGAACCAGAAGTAAAGTGTCCCCCTGCAGTTACCACAGCAGGGCAATCTTAAATGTGCCAAATACAAATCCCAATCTGTGATTCTATTCACAGCCTATTGCACACTCTATTTTCTATCCAAAGACATCAAGGACCAAAATGGGAAAGGTGGGCGGCTACCGTAGTCTCTGTGCCAGTATCTGGAAAAGATTCAGAGGAGGCTGAATAATGGTTGCATGCCATTCATATGTAGAAAATGTCATCATTTTTCAGTCTTTTCTGGATATCTGTCTCACCAGTTTTTGAAAGGAAATGCTAAATTAGAAGCATAGGTCATTGTGGAGGTTCACACCTTTACTGTCAACTGAATGAAGTCCTTAATGAGTTGATATTCACAAATCACACAATACATGAAAAATGCATGCTCTGTTTTGCAAGTCTGTAATATGTGTTTGTAAGGGTGTGATTTTTTTAATTTTTCAGGGGCCAGATGGCAAGCCAGGTCTACCAGGATTTCCTGTAAGTATTAAATGCCTAGGATTTAAAAGTATTTCTTAGAATTCTTAAGTATTTTTCAATATAGTCTAATGTTTTTTAAAATGTATATTGTGCATCATTTGCATGAAGTCTAATAAACTTTCATATAGGAAACTACAGGTCTTAGGAATTTACCAACCAAGTTAGAAATTTATTGTCGGAGACGAAGTATACTCTGATATGCTTATCTCAGCATCGGTTCTGTAGTTTAGAGCAGGGTGTAATTAATGGAAAATTACTACCTAAGGAATGACCTATGCCATATAGGAGAAACAAGTGGAACAAATGGAATTCTAGAAGTTATCTGCGTATGTATATGTAACTGTTATTCCTCAGGCTTTTTCATCACCACTACAGAACACAGGAAAGCCCTATAAGATATACCCTTTGTATTTTATCCTTTAGGAAATGTTTATGATTTTTTATAATAACATACCAGGGCTACCATGTAAGCATTTCACAGCCATAGTATCAAAAGGTGCCTTTTGCTATGCTACCTATCTACTGCAGTCAGACTGCCATATAATCATTAACAACTTAGACACAGGACTTGGAGGGATAACAAGTTTGCAGATGATACAAAACTGGGAGGAGCTGTTAACTTCCTCCAAGGCAGAAAGAGTCTGCAGAGATACCTACATGAATCAGAGGGCTGAAGGATCACCAGCTATATGAAGTTCAACAAGGGAAAGTGCCAGATTCTGCACCTGGGATGGAGTCACCCTGGCTGTGCATGTAGACCAGGGAATGAGATGCTGGAGAGCAGTGCCAGGGAAAGAGACCTGGAGGTCTTGGTTGGTGGCAAGTTGCATCTGAATGAGCAGTGCCCTGGCAGCCAGGAGAGCCAGCCCTGTCCTGGGGGGCATCAGGCACAGCATCACCAGTCAGGCAAGGGAGGGGATTGTCCTGCTCTGCTCTGAGCTGGGGCAGCCTCACCTCCAGTGCTGGGGACAGTTTTGGGTGCCACAATGTAAAAAGGATATTAAAGTGTTAGAGAGTGTCCAAAGGAGAGCACAAAGATGGTGAAGGCCCTTGAGGAGAAGCTGTGTGAGGAGGGGCTGAGGTCACTTGCTCTGTTCAGCCTGGAGAAGAGGAGACTGAGGGGAGAGCTCATCAGAGTCTGCAACTTCATGTGAGGGGAAGAGGAAGGGCAGGCACTGATCTCTGCTCTGTGCTGACCAGTGACAGGACCCACGGGAATGGCCTGAAGCTGTGTCAGGGGAGGTTTAGGTTGGATAATATAAAAAGGTTCCACAGGTTTTTTGGGCACTGGAACAGAATCCTCAGGGAAGTGGTCACAGCACTGAGCATGACAGAGTTCAAGGAGTGTTTAGACAATGCTCTCAGGCACATGGTGTGGCTCTTGGGGTGTCCTGGGCAGAGCCAAGAGCTGGACTTTGATGATCCTTGTAGGTCTCTTCCAACTCAGAATACTCTGTGATTATTTGGTTTATGACTTCAGATAGTATTGTACTAATTATTGTATTTATATTCTGTGTAATCTGATGGAATTACTTTCCCTCATTATGATCGTTCTACAGTTCAGAGCATGCATATGGTCTCAGGATCCTTTGTCTATTGCCTGAGAATAATTAAGGAGAAAACTGGGAAAGCTGACAAAAGATGTTAACAAAATGCTGGCAAATTGCCCAAATTTCTACAGGAGATTGTTTGCTAAGTCCTGGGTGTTGTGGACTGCACAGAAAACCAAAGAAATGGGAAAAAAAATTCCTTAAGAATAAATTTCATTTGAAAAAGAGCTGATAACACTTAGGAAGTTATACAATGAATTCTTGGTCTCTGTCCTTTATAGAATTTCTACAGACATGAAAATACCATTCCTGTTCTCACCTCATGTCTTTTGTTTTATCTTGATTAATGCAGAAATTATGTAGACCTGAGTTTAGATCTTGATGGGTAAAAAAAGTGCTTCTGAATGCTCTTGGAAGATTGTAAAGTACAATTTTATTTGAGGGGAATGCTTTCCTCACAAAACAGATAAAGAAATCATCTTGTTTTCAAATAGATAAACACTATTTCATATACTCTATTTTTTTATATACTGTTAAAAATATACCTTCAGAAATTCTGTTGAAAATCAGTCTGTCTGAATGATCATGGAGAGAGAGAGGAATGAGTACAGAAGAAACAGAGAATTTTAGGTTAAATATTTCCCTTTTTGAATGTGTGTATCATCTACATTGTGATAAACATCAAGGATTTTTTATTTTGGTCTTTCTAAAAGATTTTCCTTATGTGATATGTGTTTTAGGGAATAACTTATTTCAGAGAGCAATTTTGTCTTGTAAGGATTCTTAGATTGCAACCAGAGTGATTTAAGTTCAGGTTTTCCAGTAATTTAAAATTACATTTAGTAAAACGGCCTAGCTCCATATTCTTCACAAATATCACTATGGACTTATGTACTTGTTTTTTGCCTAGGGCCCTCGGGGTCCAAAGGGTGACACTGGTTTGCCTGGATTACAAGGACCTAAAGGACAACAGGTATGAAAAAACTATATGCTGAGAAAGTATATATGCTGAGAAAGTGAAAGGGGAAAGTGTATGCTGAGAAATGTGTTAGATAACAAGTATTTAGTGACATTAAAAGTTTAATGATTCTAATTTAGGTAGGAATTGTGATCTTAATAAGTTCACATGAAAAATGTACTAGGTAGAATGTGAAAATGCTAAATGACATCCCTTAATATAATCCTACCAAGAGCTCATCTTCCTGCCCCAGTGTTGAAATTCATCAGTGCAGTATGCACTTATCAGGTTAAGTCTCTTTAAACATTAAACATGAAGTGACCTCTTCTTGCCAGCTGATTGCTGTGCTGACACCCTGGGATCCTATCCAAAAGCCCAAATAAAAAAAAGGATGGATCTTTTCTTCCTCCTATGCCAGAGAGGGCTTTGCCTACAGAATGAAGACTGCAATTTTCAATTCCCAAAGAAAGTATAAAGCTTGAGGAACTCTCTTCTTAGGATTCTTTCTCTTGTTTCTTCACAAAAAGTGTGTATTTTATAGCACTGCTGCAAGGTTACTAAAGACTGACTCTGGTCTTTTGTAGATACTGCAGCTATTCCAGTTTTTTCCCATTCTTATGCACCTTCAGGTAGCAGGGGAGAGGAACATCTTGGGGATACCAAAAAAGAAAAACAAAAACACGTTCTGCTTTTTCTTTCTAGGTAGCTGAGCTCACTTTCTCACAAGTAATAGGAAGACTTGGAAATGGTTAATTATGGTTTAAATGGGGTAGCAGATGAACAGCATTGTCATTGCTCAGAAGGAAAGCTCTCAGGCCATAAATACCAGTCCCTGTTTATCGTAAGGTTTCCTGTTCTGATTTACATTAAAACAAATCAGCAAGCTCAACCTTAGAACCAGTTGGGTGATTTTTGGTTTAGCTTGTGGAGATTCTTAGTTTTGCTTTTGGGTTGGTGCTTTTTTTTTTGCTTCTGGTGTCCACACTGGCAAGAACTCAAAGCTTTGAAAGCATTTAATTTTGGACCCACCAAAAACATAGTGATGTATCTGATGTTTCTGAGCTGTGAACACCAGGCTACGCTCAAGAGTGATGAAGCTTGGGAACCACAGTGAAGTTGTACAGACACCTAGGAGCATTTTACTTAAAGGATCGTGAAATTCAACCTCAGGTCCATAAATTGTCACAGAAGATAAAGTCAGTGAAGCCAACCAAGCTTTAGGGAGACTCCAAAGTATCCAAAGTATCTTCAAGGAGACTTCAAAGACTCACAATGGTTTAAGAACCTGTGGGAAGAACTGAGTTACAGCACTTAGAGCTCAGTTGAAGGTCTATAACCTGGACTATCGTATCAATCAGCAATGCAATTGCTGGTTTCAAGACAGATTTCTTCCATGTAGCAAGCTGCCTGAGGTAGGAAGTGTAAAGTTACAGCTGAAAGATCCAGAGTGGGAGCTGCGCGCTCAGCACTGAGAAGTGATAATTTGTGGTGGTGGAATAGGAATGCAGAGGGTCACAGTTTGAATGCTGGGACTTGGCCTTCATTAAAGTTAATGAGATTGCATCATGCCAGGCACGTAGAGAGAATGACTCATGCTTTCCTGATAGTAAAATCCAGACATTTGCTGCTCTATCAAGATGGTGCGTTTCCAGCAGGATTTGCTGACCGTTAAGCTGATGGTACACAAGAAGACACCAATAACCTGTCTGCCTTTGGCAGAGACCTTTTGTGAACATAGTATGTTTCACATCATTACTCCAAGGAGAGCAAATTAAGTCTTTTTTTTAAAAAAAAATAACTTATTCATCTCAGGGGGATATTTTTAGTGTACTTTATTATGTTTTAAGAAAGATCATCTTTTTTCTTCCTCAGAATCAAGATTCACCCTACTCATACTGATATCATTTTATGTTTGATATCACAGCATGACTAATCTGTCATGCTTCAAACAAAAGTAATGCTGCTTTGACTTTTTCTGATTCACTGGGAACTGCTTTGTAAACAGTAATTACTCTGATAATTGCAGGGTGAAAAGGGAGAACCAGGAGCTATCATTTCTGCTGATGGATCTTTGACAGAGTTATTAGGAAGAAAAGGGGAGAAGGTGAGCTAATACTGTGTTGTGTTCCTCTAGAATGATTTGGTGGCCATGTTACCAGCCACCTCTGCTAGACATTGCAGGAATTCTCCTTGTCATTGCTCTCTCTGTGTTGGTCCTCAACAGGGTGAAGCTGGAATGGTGGGACCAGCAGGACCAATGGTAAGATGATTCCAAAGATGAATAGTTTTTTGTTTTTAAATTTTGCTTCGGCCTTACAGATATTAGTAAATGCAAGGGTAGTTTACATTTAGCTTTTTGTTCCTTCTGAGTAGGGATGGTAAGGAGTATTCATGCTTCAGGGTGATCAGTGTCCTTCAGAAAATAATGTGTTTGTTATATATGTGGTGCTGTGAACTACTGGCTTGATGCAGAGTTTAAATTCTGGTAGAACAAATGTATCTGTTGCAATCTAAACTGACAGTTAAATATCGTCAGAGCAAGAAACTTATGTTTAACATGATGATTTACGTTTAACAACGTGATTTATCACTCTGAGTGAGCTGGGTTTGTTTAGCTATGAAGATAAAAAACTGAGAGGAGCTCCAATTGCTCCCTGCTTCAGCCTGAAAGGGAATCATAAAAAAAAGTCAGGTCCTTCTCAGAGGTGCACAGGAAAAAGACAAGTAACAAAGATCACAAGTTCCAGCAAGGGAAATTTCGCTTAGATATAAAGACAAAAATTCACATTAGAAGGGATTAAACACAGAAATAGGTGCCCAGAGAGATGATGGATTCTGGAACAAGGTGTAGAGTGGCATGACCTAACCTACAAGCCTACAAGTTTGTCTTGAGAGCAAGAGGTTGTACAAGAGGATCTCTCTCTTCGCACGTAAATTATTCTCTGTTTAGGTGATTTACATTAAAACAACTAACTGTATCATCTCAATTTCTGTCAATGTCAATAAATTGCAACTGCATTGGATTCTGAGAAAGCTGCACACCAGGCAGTAGAGTAAGATCATGTACCAAAATCAGGATTTAGAGGCCTTCTTTCAAGTACTTGGTCTGATAATTTTGACTGGACACAGAAGGTTGTAAGAAAGCGCAAGAAATTAGTTATAAAATAAGAACAGTTGCCCAGACTCAGCAGTGTTAGGGCTCCAATTTCTTTTAGTCTAGTATTCCAAAAATCAAGGATGTCAAGGATGTTTCTTTGTCTCTGCTTTTGATGCAGCCAGGTCATTGTTGTGCCTTAGTGAATGTTAGTAGGCGTTGACATTTCTGCACGCCAAGGTGCGTAGGAGATTTTTACATCAGTTTCTGTAGGCTTCAAAAGGGGCTAACTGGGTGTGCTGAGTAACTGCTTTCTTAATTACTGTGTATCAAAATACCCTGAGGAGGCTCTCCTAATTTACCAGAAAGGATGTTCCTCTCCTCCTCCTTGTATGACTGCAACATGATCTACCCTTTCAACTTGACACAGAGTAACTTTGAATGAAAGTGAACTTTAGAGATGATCTTGTGCACATCACTGCCTGGAGCAGGTTCCTTTAACTCAGGAACTTGTCAAGTGAAGTTTTCAACAACTCTTAGGATAGAAATTCCACAACATTTCTGGGCAGCACATTCCAGACATTTGATAAACTTCAGAGTAAAAAATTTTTTCCTTATATTTATTTGAATTTCTCATGTTCTGGTTTGTGTTCAGTGCTACTTGCTGTGCATCCTGCATCCTGCGGACATGTCCTCCTCCTCTCAGCCCCAAACTCCGTGTTTTGCATCTCGTTTTGTACTTCCACAAGATGCTTCATGCAGTTCAGCATGCAGACAAGGAAGTTCTTGCCAGCACTGGTGGGAATGGTTACACTTCAGGAAAGTTTGGCACATGAAGCCTGTCTCAAGGCTTTGCTCAGCCATTTCTCTTCTTAGTGCAGAAGTCTCGTTTGATCATCGCTGCTAATGGGGTGATACAATTTGGTGATGTCCCACAGAAAAAATCCCTTTGTAGTTAGTGTGAGTCCCGTGCATCAAAAATATACAGACTCCAGGTACCGGGGCAGGGACTCTGACACCTAACTTATCAAAGGTTTTAGTGCAATGGTTCTGTTCCACTTTGCTCCAAGTGAGTCTCTGGCCCAAGAACAACTTTGAGGTAGCTGGTGACTCTGACTGTTCGTCTCTGCTCTTAGACTCACATACAAATTTCCAGAATGTATAATCAAATCCCTAGTCATTGCTCCACTCCTTTTTGGGACTTCAGCTGGGCAGATGATAGGATCACAGGATCTTGGAGCACAAGGAGCTTCAGAGAAGTAGTAGTTTGGCAGATGAGAACTAGGGATGGTCAGTAGGTCAGTACAATTGTTAGCAAGAGCAGAAGAGGCAGACTGAACCCAAGCTCCTGCCACAGGAGAAACGAGAACCTTTTACATGCTGGATTATGCTGTTCCCTGTCAGTGAAGCAAATGGCTCTGTATCACTGAAGGAGAGCATTTAGTAAGAACCTGTGTGTCAGTCTGCCCAATTCTATCGTGCTGTTGTAATGAAATTTCCTTTTGCAGTAAGCAGACTCCTGTGGCTTCCACGCTGCCTTCTTTCACTTCTAGCTGTGACTGCTGGCTTCTGTCTCAGGGAGTTGATAACACCTCTCAGACTGGGCTGACACTTAGAGAAAATAGTAAAGGTGGCCCCAGCTTAGTCAACTCTCACATTGTTAATTTTTATTTGAAATCCCAGTTAAAGCACGGGATCAGACACTGCTCTTTATTTAAACTAAAAAAGAAGTCTGCTTCTAATCGTCCTCACTGCTGATTAAAGTTCAGATTTGCATAATCTTTAAAGGCTCAGGTGCCAAAGAGTGAAATAGGAAAATGCTTCATAACATTTTGGATTTCTTTTTTTTTTTTTCAAACTTCATTGTCGGATGTGGTATCATGGAAAGGTGGGTTGGATTTTGAAATCTTGGGGCACAATATTAAAATTCACATCTGCCACCAGATGTGGTGGCACCAGCAGTCACACCAGCAATCTCTTGCCTGATTGAGACACAGGCATTAATTTTGATCACATGGGGAGAAATTACCATCAAACAGGAAAAAAAAAATAGAAGATTAATAAAAGTCTTACCACCTTCAAGCAGTTTCAACTGACATTAGTGAGCTTTAAATTCTGATTACAATGGTGACATTATAAATTGATATGTTCATATGGTAACTGCTTATGAATTTCAGGTCTAATCCAGTCTTCAGTTTCAGCAGGATAAAAAATTGCAACAATTAATCTGTGAATTTCAGCTAGATGCTAAGAGAAATTATCTTCTTCATCAGATGAATTTTTCATGAATGTACATATCACTTTTCACTGAAATGATATCATGTGAAGGGTTAAACACACCCACTGTCACATGTAAGTTGTATCCGTGTGAGATCTACAGACAGATTATTTAACAAGTAATGCAAGAAGGAGTATCTCAGCATTTCAGCAGACCAAAAAAAGGAAATGAAAGCAGAAAGGCTGACACATACGTAAAGAGGTCGTCTAGACTCTTGTGGTTTTGGTGAGTTTCAGGAAGCTGACAGCAGTTGAAAGCTTGTAGATCCTCAGATTTGCTGCTTTTTTGTTGATCACTTGCAGGCTGCCTAGAAGCTTGCAAATGCCCCATCATAGGTCATCCATAGTCCTGGACCAGCTTTCCCAGGCAGCCTACTTGTCCTCTCTTTTTGCAGTGGCTTATATTACTTTGTGGAGCCTGGTGAGTCAATCAAACTTGTATAAATAAAGAAAGAACAATTCTGTTTCTATCAGCCCCATGAATCCACAAACCCAGGCTGGTGAGAAGCAAGTCAAAGCCTGGCACTGCATGAATTCTTATGCCAAGCCACAGACATTTCCTCACAGAGCTTGATTCAAAAATAATTAGGAAAAAAAAAAAAAGAAAGAAAAAAAAAGATTAACAAAGCATACACCTCTTACTTCCTTTTCCTGACTGATGCATTTAATTTTTCTTCAATACATGCTGAGTCAGTTTTGAATTGCATACCCTACAATTGGCTGGGAATTCCAACTTCATTTCAGATAGGTGGTTTTTTCCAAATGAGAGCTGGCTGTTACATGCAGTCCTCAGCTTCTGAGATCACTCAGCAGAGCAAGCAGAGAGAATGTTCTGTGCAGTCTCTACAGGCAATCACAGACTGATATTTAATGTAGATATAAAACTATGTCTCTTATTCTAAATAATCAAACATAGGTCAACAAAATGGGCTATAATCACATTTTCTTTTTTGTTCAGGGACCAATAGGACCTACTGGACCCAAAGGAGAACTTGGTTTCCCAGGACGCCCAGTATGTATTATGCTCTCAAGTGGGATAAAGATAGAAAAGCTTGCTTCTGACACATACTAAATTATTTCTACTTATTTCAGGGCCGTCCAGGACTGAACGGACTGAGAGGTGTCAAAGGTGATAGAGGTGAAGCATTTAATGTAAGTTTTTTGTATTTCAACTAGCTGAAAAATAAGATCTGTTAAAATCTGAAGTCTGATTTATATTGATTCCTTTCAAATGATGATGGGACTAAAACCCTGAAATGTTCTAGAAATAATTGTTTCTGCTACTTTTCCTATCTAGCAGCAGTCATTGAAAAGTCAGTTTTTGGGTCCATCTGGGCAGTTCTTGCAGATACACATAGCTGTGTCAGCTCCCAGGTGTACCAGTTATGTGTGTCATTCACTACTACCACAGCAGCTTCAAACAGCAAAGGATTTGGAATTCCAGTTCTTACATAGGTATCAAGGACTTCCTGATCCAGGCCACCAGTGTGACCTCTCATGACTTGAAGATACCCCCACAGGCTCTGACCTTTCTAGCCCGTGTATAAACAGCACTTGAGCATATCACAGGGAAGTGGGATCTACTTTACTAACAAGGAGATACTTGTTAATACCTGCTACCTGCTACAGTTGCCATGTACATGTATCCAAAATGATGACCTCTGCACAGATGACAGCATACCCCTGCTCACCTAAAACCTGTAATTGTGGAATGGCAAGTGGTGAGCCAAGCTTCTGCTGCTGCAAGTCTGTTCTCATTAAAAGATTTCAGACAGGTTGTCTCATGACAAACATTGAGACTGGGCCACACAACAACTAGCACTGCTGAGCATAAACAATAAGCTTCACAACAGCAGAGCAATTTGTGTGGTTGTTCTGATGAAATGGGACAGTCTGGCTAGGAAAATTGGTACCCATGCCACAACAGCAGCTAATGCTATTTCACCTGCTTCAGAGATAATGCCAAAAAAAAATACACAAGTATGTTACTGTATTAGTATAAAGTCAGTGTCACTGTATTGCAGTAGAGCAATTTTTGTAAATGGATTCTGTTGTAGGAAGCCTCTGGTTCTACTTTGTTCAAAAGAAAATAAAAGGCACGCAAAATGCAAGTCACAAGTGCCTTGTCTATCTAGACGATAAATACAAGTGAGATAATATTGCTTTATTTGAGTAGCAGGGACACTGAGTATTGGTAAGTATCTACACAGAATTGGAATTTAAGTATCTACACAGTAAAAAAAGACCAAGTGCTGAGTGTGGCTTACACCTCTAGAAGAAAGTATAAATAGAAACATAGTTCCTGGAAAGTGAAAACAGACAAATTACACAAATTCTAATTGGAAGAAAATGACAGAAAAATTACCACCCACCAACAGAAAATGCTAGAGTAGATTTTCCTTTCTTCCATATCTTCAAACAATATTTAAGTTCATTTTCTGGATTGCCTGCCTTAACCACACAAAAGCTATTTTAGCAAATATAACTAGATGAAGTACATCAAGCTGACAGGTTAAAGCAAACAAGCAAACAAAAGAGGCTACATGTTCTAGTCGTCCTTCCTGGAGCAATCAGGGAAGATAAAATCTAATGGATCTCTAATTATTGATGAGATGACATATGTCACCATACAGAAAGTTGCATTGATATGGACTGAAAGGTGAACACAGCCTTGTGCCAGGTTTTCAAATTGCACAGTAAAGAGCTGACATATATTTTTTGTAAAAGGCAGTCACACCTCCAGTCTAGCAGGGTTCCTCAGGGTTGCTAATTAGCATGTACATATCTGACTGGCGCTTGAAAATTTGTGACTCTGAGCAGTGTTGAGCGATCTAGATCAGTGTAGAATACCTAATTTTCCTTGGATGGGAGATACGCTGTCTTTAATTTAGTTTCAATATGCAGTGCTTTAGGTGTTCCAGTTTCCAGTTGTGGTTTCTTTTTGTCTAATACCTTCCTTCTTTTCACTTTCTCTTACCAGGGCCCTCCTGGCTTGCCTGGGCCCCCAGGGCCCCCTGGACCCCCAGGACGTATACTTTATATCAAAGGAGTAAGTACAACTGGGGATCAGAGGCTGGTCTGCAGCCCTAGGAACAGTTTGCAAAGGGAAACATCAAAACTGGTTTCAGTCAACACAGTTCACAGTGGGTGACCTTGCTTATGTGCAGAGAAAAAAGATCTGTTAACCAAAGCCACTGTCGTGGAAGAGTTTTGCCCCCATGGCCCCACAGAGAGGGAGGGACATGATGACAGACCTGGCAGCCAGCTGGGCTTTCTCCTAGGGAGGTGGTGGTTTTGTTTCCAGGCTTAGCCTCATCATGACTGTTAGATCTACATGGTACATTATATGCTGTATCATACCTGCGCTCACTAAAGTAATTTCCATCCTGTTTCCAATAGACAGTGTTCCCAGTCCCTCCCAGGCCTCATTGCAAAATGCCAGTAAGTCACACCTGCAGAATCTGCTCTTAGCAGGATGCATGGCCATGACAGAACATAACCAAAGCAGCTGTACACCTAAACACCATAACCTTGCAGCTTTTCTCCCCCTGCCTTCTGCTTTGCACCAGGGATGTGTTTTACTTGTTTTTCAAGATAACAGATTTTCAAGTGCTTAGCCATGTATGAAAACTTAGCCACTTATAAAATATATAACAGAACTAGAAACACTAGACTCTTTTGCTTAAAGTAATCACTTTGATTACTTGTTTTTTCCTAATACTTTTAATGCCTTTGAAAGTTTGTTTTTCCATAGTTTAGGCATTGCTTTGGGAACCATAATGTGCGTGCATACAGGTACACATATTTTTTAGATGTATGTATAAATACAGTTCCCATGTTGTTATGTCTTTAGCTGTTTTTAATTTCCCTATCCAAAATAAAATTTGTTATGTATTTCATTGTGGCATGAAAGACACATCAGAAAAGAAAGGTCATGTTCTTTATTTGACCCTCAAATGCAATCTGTTCACATAGAACGGCAGCAGGTGAAGATCTGCTCCTCCTTTCCAAAGAGTATGACAAAGCCTTCGTTACCTTCAGAGACCCTGCAGTTTCACTCTAGTATGAAAAGAAAGGAGATGGGTTTCATATTTTCAGAGCGCCCTAGTGCAATTTTTGTTTAATGAATTACAGAAATTGCATCCTAGAATGTATGGTGAACATAGTTCAGTCCTGGAAGTATTTTCCCCAGGGTAATATCCTACTGTTAAGCTGTGGGGTATGCACTTGAAAAGGATTTTGTCTTTGGGAGCTACAGTCCACCCCTGAAGAGTGTAGAGTTCAGGATGGCAGTACTACTTTTCTGTTAAACAGTATAGCTCCAAATAATACTGTTCCCTCTCCTCCAATTTACATTCCAGTTCTTTTTCACTTATTTTAGAGAAACAGCTCTTGACTTCCTCTATGCTGGATGTATTGATGCTCATCATCACCCTAACCTTACTGCTGAAAAAAGTTGTATCCCCACTTGTAATCTTTTTGGGAATTAATGACAAATAGTCATTACTCTATGGTAATTTGCCATTTCTACAGTTTTGGCCTACCACCTCCACACATCATTTTTTTACCTCTCTGAATTTCTCCCTTAAATCTTCTCACCGCCACAGTATAGCATTGTTGTACATTGATAACATGTGTCCATAGTCACATACGTATTTGTCAGCCTCGCCTCTGAAACCTGACTGGATGAGGCCCTGAACAGCCTGCTGTAGCTGATCCTCCTTTGGGCTAGACAAACTCTAGAGATGCCTTCCAGCCTCAACTCCCCTCTGATTCTCTGTGGAATGATTCAAACAAAACAAGCCTATTTTCTCTGAATTTCAGATAATAATAGCCACTTTTCAGGAAGGCTATAATCAGTGAAAAATAGCACTAACTTTTACGTGCACAAGTAATAGAAACATGTACTTGTAAACATCTCTTCATGCACCTGAGCGTGCTAGACAGATTTGTCCTACATTTGTGAGTAATCTCCTAAACCTATCCGAGTTTATAGATAAGAAGTCTGCTGTTCATGCCTACATAAATGAGTGTCCATAAAGAGCTACAGACTGAACCCAGCAGTTTTCCTCATGGGGACTGAACCTCTGCAGTTAATGGAGCTATCCATGTGAGTAAGACTTCTACGGGTTAATACCACAGGATTAGCCAGATGCAGCAACTTCCATTTTTTCATACGCTTATTTAGTTTCCTATAAATAGTACTAGAAAGTACCGAGATTTCCAAGCACTGTGCCACATTTCAGTTCCTGCATTGTCCCTCTTTTGAAGACAGGCACAGAGGTAGGTAGCATGCCCACTGTTACAGGTAGCTGGTGTCAGAAGATAGACTAGAACAGCTTCTGTCTCCCCATTGTGGTCTCAATGCATCTGGAGCACAAGTCTACATCAGACATAACATAGCCCCGGTCTGATGAAAATAATTGTAAACACAAGCTGTCATCTCACAGTCAAAAATCAAATCCTGCTTCCAAACACAGTGTTGTAAACTCAGAATTGTTCTTGGGGAATGAGTTTTCTGATGCTTCACTGGCACAACTGAGAGTAGGATTTGCTGATGCCTCCAAAATGCATGATGTCACCCTTTTGCTGAAAGCATGTTGCATGTCAAAGAGAGCATAATCCTCATAAAAACTTGATCAGCTAATACTCAGATCCTGTCAAACTGGAGATAATCCCAGAGTGTTGTTATCATATTTACTAGCATGCAAATTTGCCAGGCTTTTCAGTCACACTAAGTAATGCATTTCCATTGCTTGACATGTACGAACAATTTTTAATGGATTTCTTTGTCTGAAGGTGAATGCTCCCTATCCTGGAAATCAAGAAGTTCTTAATGACCGTGGTGGGTAATTCTCTTCTTGTACCTTGGTTTAAATAAGTTCTTGGTTTTTGGTTTTTCTTTTTGCTATTGTATAAATGGGGGAAGGGAAGGGAAACTAGGTGGTTTATTAGAGCAGTTTGATTCTTAGTTNGGGGGGGTGGGAAGGGAAGGGAAGGGAATTTGGAGGTAGTAGAAGCTGTATTATGAAACACAGTCGTAATTCAAGAACTGTTTCTGCATCTGCTCCAGTGAAATTCACAAATGGAGAAATAGAACCAGATTTGTTTAGAGGGTCTTAGGCTGAGTGGTTAGGGAAAAGGGAGTAAAAGATTGACTTGTGAGAGAGAGATTGTCTTGCACACATTGGGGTTGATAAGAGAGGACAGTCAGGCAGCCATTCAATATTCATGAGTGAGACAGGCATAGAGGGACAGGAGCCATGTGCCCCACATATGTGGAAAAATCTGCTCGCACTTTCAGTGGTTTGGTTGTCACTGCTACAGCCTCCGCTGTTTTCAAGTTCTCATGAATTTGTGATGCTTTTCTGGCAGGTGCTAAAGCAAACAGAGATTCCTGGGGACTGCACAGTTCAGCACATTTAAAAGGAGAAAAAGGAGACAGAGGTGCTCCAGGACCACCAGGTACTATTAGATACTAAATCTAATGTATCATTGACATCCTGTGGAGGAATATATGTGTAACTTGAAAAGTAATTCAGCAAGATACTTGGATACTTATCTCTGCAGCCTTATCTGCCTAGAGATTTATACCAATGTTCCTTGATGAACTGACAAAGAACAGCAAAGTTCAGAATGTTATCCAAAGTGTCTTCTGAAAAGACAGACTACACATTGGTGAGAATTAAGAATGTGTTAAGTACATGAATAGATATTGAAATGTAAGTGGCTGGGCAGAGACTTTTTGACATTTTAGAAGGACATCATGGGCACTTCCTGAGATATCATTTTGTTGTCAGTCTTTCTGAGCCAGTTGTGCTAAAATCCAGTGCTTCACATTTCAGGGTAATACACCTGTGCATTCTGAGTTCAAGGCAGTCAGTTGTTGGTGGCAGTCCCACTTCTAACAAGAGGTGTAAATAGGTTATTTCCATTTCAACCAATTTTTTAATATTTTCTGATTTATTTGTGAAAATCATGAAGGGTCTGTGTGCACTGAAAATATTAATTTACTAACAGTAGGAGCATCATTAAAATTATTCTTCACCCAAAGAATCTGTATCAAAAAGTTGATACACATAGCTAATTCTCACAAATTCAAAAAGAGTTACCGAAACAAGCATCTGTTTGAAGATTTTAATTACAAACGTTTCATTTTCTGTACACTTTTTGAAATCTCCTATACTGAGGTAAGGCTTCGATTGGTGCCAGAAATAATTTGAAATAGAAAATGTGGTATATTGAATTAGTGTTGCTATACCATCTTTATAGTAATTTTTCTTTTATGCATTGATAATTACTATATTCTCCCCATATAATAACTATATAAAACCCTCACTATATCTACATAGATATTTTTGTCTTTGTTCCAAGGACATAATTCTGCTGACTGAAGATGATATTTTGGTTATTTTGAAGACAACATCTGTCTGTTGTAGTAAAATCAATTTTCCTGTCTTGTCCTCATTAATTTTTATTCTGAGCCAATATCTTAAAATAAGCAGTTAGTGATTCCAGTCATCAATAAACTTGTCAAAAGAAGAAGCAAGAAACTTTCCTAAACAGAAAATAAGAAAATTTTCTCTTCTATGCTGGCTTATCCACCACAAACATATCTGTTCCTTTTCAGGTTCTGTATTGAATAAAAATTAATGTCTTAGAAGTATTTTCTTGCCTATATCTGTTGATTTCAGGTGCTTCATAAGGAGAAGATTATGAGAGGATTGTTCTTATGATTTTGCTGTAAAACTGCAGCTAGTAAAGGACAGCGAAAATAACACAAGAATTCCAGTTAAACTGAAAACTCAATTCACTTTTCTCCTAAAATAACAGAGATTCATTCATTTGATTCAATAGATCAACTGGCTTCAACGTTTTGTTCAACTTGAAGTTGAAGCATGCTAAGACCAATTTTGTTGATGCTTTGACAAATATTCCTGCTTGGATTTTGCTTAATGATGTAGCTGCTAAAATATTCTTTCATACAAAGCAGTTCTCTAGTTCTCACAGGTGTTCACATAACCACTGACAGGGAAAATTTACAAGCTGGTAGTTGCATAATTAAAGTACAGGAATTTTTCAAGAAACCTTTTCTGAGGGGAAGGTGGCTGAAACTCTTTCCACTACATTTGTTGAGTTCCAGAAACCAGAAAAAGCTTTTTGAACTGTGATATTTGTCCATGCAGTGGATTTATTTTTGCTTCTCACCTCTCCAACCTTATAAACAGGGTATATTAATTGATAACATGCAAAACTATGAAGCTAACACAAAAATTATGAGAGCAAACTCAAAAGACATGGGCTTCATGTCCCTTATTCACTCCTAGACTACTGGCTAGTCATCCTAGAAAGACCTCAGATAGTGCTCAGTGTAGAGATTAATACTAAGCAACATCTGAGAAGGACACCTGCCATTCCATTCCACCTGTCCATTCCTTTCCCCTCACAAGAATCAAGCAGATCACTGCTGCAAGCTGAAATTGGTAAGGTTGGAATAAAATCCAAACAGGTGCCATAATGTGAACACATTTCTGCCCCACAATGTCTGCTTGATTTAATTTTATCTGAGGTGGCACATTGGGAAATGAGCCCTATGACTGGCAGAGGGTCGGGCCCAAAGATCTCAAAAATTAATCAAAACACATTTGAAGGAAATGCATTGAACTGTTATGGAAAGCTGCACAATAGGGTTTTTTTTTTTTTCCCAAATGTACACCAAGCAGATAATATTTGAAGGCTTTTTGAACCTTTTGTGCAGGCTTGACAGCTTTGGGTGATCAACATTGGCAGACAACACGGGTGGTATAACCATTGAATCTGATATTGGTTTTCATTGCAGAAAAATGTCAAGGAAGAGTTATTATACAATTGGCAGCACAGCAACAACACTATCTCTTTCTCTTGTCAGTTCCGGTACTGTCTTTGCAGGAAAGATCACACATCTACTGATGGATCACCTCACTACCAGCAAAACATATGAAAAGCTGCTCTTTTACCTTGGCTGCCATCAAAGGGATTAACTTGGATGCTTCTCTTTCACTCCTCTTCCCAGCTGCTATGTTTTCATAAAACAGAATTTTTCATATTTGAGCCTTCTTTGCTTCTATTTTTTTCTGAAATCCCAATCAGATTCGGAAGTTATTAAGGTGGAAGAGTGACAGACAAGATAGGCTGTATAAGTCTTGCTTTGTTAGGAAACCAAACTAAAAATATCTGTTTGATATAAAGGTTAGTGCCATTATTGTAAATAGTTTTCCTTTAAACTCTTAAACCAGTAATAGCAAAAGCAGTGCTTTTAAAAGGAAAATTACAGATAATTATTGTACTTTATTGTATTTTCTTCATTTTTCAGGTCCACCTCTTCCTCCATCATATTTCAGCCACTTTATTAATAGCATAAAGGTAATTATATCCCATTTGTGTTTGAGTTCTGTTAACCTTTTTTTAAAGTGTACTGCACTATAAATTAAGCACAAACCAATGCAACATAGTGAAATACACAAATATAAGGGCATCAGTAATTACAAATTATGTTCATTTCTTAAACTCCAGCTACATAGGCACATTTATTAGTATAGAGATAGCAGTTGTCAGACGACTATAAAGATTACTTTTGAAAGAAACTTTATTACTGAGGCTTTTTACCTTCCCAGTGGTATTAAACTGAGTCATAATTCGCTGTTACCTAACATATCTTCCTTAAATGAATTCTTTTGTTTCCATGCCAGCTCAGGTAAAAGACATCCTTTACCTAAAGGGCTTCTAGAACACTGGGTGAGGAGAAAGGGGGGTGGAAATCACTTCCATGTCATGTTGTTTATCTTTTAAGCACACTGAATAAAATTAAATTATGGAAACTACTTTTCCTGGAAGCTCTTACAGCAAAGTATATCCATACCTTGATTTATTTAGTCTCTCTCTGTTCCATTATTCACTTGACTGCTACAAGTGACAAAAATCAATAAAAATATGATATTGTTTTAAATGTTTTTTAGGGGAATAAGACTCTTTACCAGTAGAAGAACTGAAAAAATTTGAATCAAATTATCATTTAATGATACTACCAAAAGTGTTGTGCTGACAGTCTCTTGGAAGGACTCTTAGTGCTGCCTGGTTTTAGGATTTTATTTCTGCTTGGCTGAGTACACCCAAGTTATTCCTATGGCATGAAGTGTCCCATGTATGTGGCAAACCTGATGGGGTTTCTTTGACCATATAGTGTAATGTCTCTAGCTTTGCAGATTTAGGTGCCAAGAACTCATTTTTCATCTAGTCCTTCAACTCCCCAAAATGGCCTGGAATAAAGAAACCTTTTGAGTCGTGTTTACTGGGAATCTACAAAGACAAAAAGTCAGAGGAGGAGCTATACATAGCCATGTCCTCTGGCTGTCTGCAGATACCTGCCGTTCTTGCTTTGCCCTTTGCCTCTTCTATCCACAGGTTTATTCTCAGAAACATGAAAATAGTTGACCCAAAAAAAAATTAAAAGGAAAAAAAGCAGAAAAACAGAAAAAAATAATGTGAGGAGAAATGTATAAATGCTATGGCTCACCTTGCACGAGGATATAATAATGTAATACTTCAATGCTTCTTCTTACCTACTGCTCTGTTTCCCAAACAAACTGATAATCAGCCATGCAGAACAGCCCATACTGTTTCAAGGGTCTGCAATTTTGTGATATCTCTTCTGTTATCCTGGTACACACCCCCACCCTGCTCTGCTCACTTTGTTGCATACTTTCAAATAGCTGTCCATTCGATGTCAATCTTGCTTTGCTTTTTCCTTGGTGATGGAGAAAAGCACAAAGCCAGGCTTTTGTGCTTCCTCCAACTCTCCCTTCGCCTCCAGCTACAGCACTGAACAAGGTTTTTCTGAGCAGAATAGCAGGAAACAGCAGCAGAGGCTTTTTCTGTGCCTCCACCTAACCCCACCTCCCCTAGCCCTTGCCCTGAGTGAGCCTTGCAGCCTCAACAGAGAAAGCATTCCTTTTCATCCCAGATCACAGAAGAAAGTGATGTTAAAAACATTTCAAGCAGGTGCTTTCCTTTACCAAACTCAGATATTTCATGTAAACTTAAAAGTTCAGTGCATTGTGTTCTGGTCTCACTTCAGCTCAGCATTTTCAAATACATTTTCTTCAAAGGGTGAAAAAGGAGACAATGGAGTGACTGGTGTAAAAGGAGAAAAAGGAGAACCAAATGGAGGGTTTTTTCTGACAGGACCTCCTGGACCACCTGGAAGACCAGGATTAATCGTAAGTCACACAAGTTGCAGAATGGGAATGTTTGTGACTACCCATTTAGAATTAATTTAGAAGGCACTAAAAAGCAACAAACATCAGGATTGCTAGGAACTATACAAAAAATTACATGCTAAACATTAGGTGAATAGGAGAAAATTGCATAAAGTGTAAACACAGGCACTTCACTGTTGTGCACAGAATTACTTTGCTATGAAATACTGATGTAATGTTGTGCTCAGCTGTCTCATAAAGCTACACCAGTATGTAGATCATGTTATTAATATCATTACAAATCAAAGCAGCATGTATAATTTGTGATGCTACTACTTATACCCCCATAAATGCCAGAATAGGCTATATAAAGTTAGTCAGAGGCTAACTTGAAAATTATTGGCCATCTAAATAATTAATCCTATTTTCCTAGTAATCCAAAAACATGACTGAAAAGACCAGTGTGTAGCCATCTGGACCATTTCTATAAAATTCAGCCACTGTCTACTGTCTACCCTTTAATTTTATCTTCTTGCAATTCCACCATAGCTGCTTTGGAAAAAAAAGCACCAATTCTTTGGAAACTAGTTTATCCCTGGGATCTGGCAATAAATATGTGCATTGCATTCCTCTATTGCCATGTCTGTGTCAAGAATCATGAATGAGTGGACCACAGCTGAGGATGAAGCATTAGGTTAGCAAGACCACCCTCAAAAATCCCCCTGGTTCTATTCCCCATTGCTGAGAGCCATCTCCTTGTTTAGAAGCTACTGGCAAGAAGGAGCTAGATGGCACAGCTGAGCTCTCCTTGTCCAGGGTCCAATGTATTCCATGTCTGCAGGCTGGTGTGAGCATGGAGCACAAGCCCTCCTTCAGCCAGGCTGAGGACACTGCTAAACTGGAAATGAAGGGAGTTGAGCCTTTTTATTCTGCAAGTCTGGCAGCTGGAGAGGTTAAGGGCTAACATTTGATCACAGGAGGGACAAGACAGCACTCGTCATGAGGTGTACACCCTACATAGACGCACTTTACATTAAAGTTTTCCACAAGCTCTCTGAGCCCATCAAAGCAAGTAGTCCCAGCGTGAGCAGAATAGAGATCCAGGACTTTGAGAGCACTGTTGAGTGCTTTGCAGATATCAGCTGCTCAGGGATAGGTATGAGAATTTTCAGAAAGCTTTCTGAAATTTAAATCCTTGTCTTTATTTCAATATGTGGTTAAAATTTTCATTTTCCATTATACCCATGCCTCCTTGGAGAAAATTACATACAGACTCATGTCTAAATGGTAGTGTAGTGGCAGGCACCTGGTAAACGTTGCCACCAGAGATGATGGCCCTGCAGCAGTGAAACCAATACATTCAAGGAAATACTTTTCATCACTGACAGGGACCAAAAGGGGACTCAGTTATTGGACCCAGAGGACCTCCAGGGTTACCTGGCCTACCTGGCTTACCAGGCTATGGAAAAATTGGACCTCCTGGCCCACCTGGACCACCTGGACCACCAGGCCCCCCTGCAATATATGGCTCAGGTGAGCTTTTCAGTGTATATGCGAGTGTACAGCCACATGCCCACAACCCACACATGACCAATTCTCTCACACCTGGCACCCTCTCTGCATACCTGAATCAGGTTGTTCCCTGCTCTCCTCCTGCCCTCCACCAATTTCCCCTGGAGGTGAGTTGGAACTGAGAGCACAAAAGGGACAATTTCTCTGCAGACAGTTTCCACTGACTAGTGCCATGGGAGTGCTATTGCATGAAGAATCTTTCTGTGGCTGTGGCTGGGAGGAAATCTGCATAGTAGAGATAGATTACCTTGACAGCTTTGCAAAATCCATCAAATTGAGCAGCTGGCTAAATCTGGGACAAAATGCTCTCCTTGGTGTGAATGGAACTAAATCCAGCCATCACAAGGGGTTTTTTTTTGTGGTGGCCATCACAAGGGGTTTTTCCCAGGGCTCAGTATTGAGGCCAGACCTATCCAGTATCAATTATCTGGGTTAGGGGATCAAATGCTCACTTTAGTGAGTTTGCTACCAAGTCAGGCGGGAAGGTTGATCTGCTGCAATGTTCTACAGATGAGTCTGGACAGGCTGGGTCAATGGGCAGAGGCCAATTGTATGAGGGTCAGCAAGGCCAAGTGCCAGGTCCTGCCCTGGGGTCACAGCAACCCCAGGCACTCCACAGGCTGGGGACAGAGAGGCTGGAAAGCTGCCCAGCAGAAAAGGACCTGGGGCTGCTGGTTGGCAGATGTTGAACATGAGCCAGCATGCTCAGGTGGCCAAGAAGGCCAATGGCCCTGGCCTGCATCAGCAATGGTGTGGCCAGCAGGAGCAGGGCAGTGACTGTCCCACTGTACCCAGCACTGGTGAGGCCACACCTCGAGTGCTGTGCTCAGTTTTGAGCCCCTCACTACAAGAATGACACTGAGGGGCTGGAGCATGTCCAGAGGAGGGGAATGGAGCTGAGGAAGGGTCTGGAGCACAAGTCCTGCAAGGAGGAGCTGAGAAAGCTGGGGGTGTTTAGCCTGGAGAATAGGAGGCTCGGGGGAGACGTTATAGCTCTCTACAAATGCCTGAAAGGAGGGTGTAGCCAGGTGGGGCAGTCTCTTCTCCCAGGTTACAAGCAACAGAACAAGAGGAAATGGCCCCAGGTTGTACCAGGGGAGGTTTAAATTGCATATTAGGAATTTTTTTTTTCACCTAAAGGATTGCCACTGGAACAGGCTGCCCAGGGAAGTGGTTGAGTCACCATCTCTGCAAGCATAACCATGGCACTTAGGGACATGTTTTAGTAGTAGACTTTGCAGTTCTGGGTGTCACCAGTGGAGGTGATGATCTTAAGGGTCTTTTCCAACCCAAGTGCTTCTCTGATTTTCTGATGAAAAGGCCAGTACAGTTTAGGTCTAGAATGAGACTGCAGGAGAACTGCTTTGAAAAACTAGTTGCTATGCAAATGCTGAATAGAAACGAAACTTAAGGTTGCTTACTCTGCCTTTAATGGTTTTCAACTTACTGGGTTAGAAAAGGAGCAAAATGTGCCACAAATAGTCACATCAAGAGAGGAATTTTGCAAACAAGGTGACATCAAAGGGTATATGGTTAGAAATCAAGTGTCACAGTTCAAGATATTTGTGCTTTTGACTCCTTTTGGGTCACGGGTTTCCTAAAGACAAGCCTCATACTGTTTATGTCCAGCCTTGGGTTCTGGTGGACAGGGTCCTGGGCTCCTCTGACATTACTTAACAGGTATGCCTGAGAAAATGACTGATTCCTCCTTCTAGGAGCTGTGACCAGAGTGGGAGTCCAGCCAGGTAAAAACAGAGCAGAGCATTCCTTAATCTCAGCTGAAGATGGTGTATTAGTAGAAAGGGAGACTTCAACTGAATAGAGATGCTGTAACAGAGATCTGTTCTTCCTAAAATTTTGACAGATCTACCAGATACAGGTCTCTATTCCTGAGAACTAACAATTCACCTGTTTTCCCACAAGACCTGAGCTTCCAGCATGCTAGTTTGGGGAGAAGATATATCTCTCTTCAATTTATTCTCTCCAGGTATTTCTTGAACCTGGTCAGCCTTGTTTATACAGCAGGTGATACTTCCAATCTGTCATCCAGTCAATAATATTAATTTAGTGTCTATCAGAAGTATTCATCCTCTGAATAATATTGGAGAAAGAAAAAATCCTTAATATATTCAGCATTGGAACATAGGCTTTATGTGAATCAGCACCCGATCATCACAATACAGACAGATCCACAGCATCCATGAAGCACATAAAGGTCCTCAGGCCTTTTCCTGTGTAATTTAGATTAAGCACTTCTGGATATTAGCTAAGAGACCCAGTCAGACAAAACAAATTATTATTAGTATTCCGTCCCTATACTTTCATTTATGCTCTCTGCCATTAGTCTTCGTCATCCTCCTACACATTTTCCTCTTTGCTTTGTAAAAGGGTTCTTTAGGCAGTGCACATTTTACTAAATGTTCAGAACAGATGTTTATTTATTCCGTGTCTTTGAGGTTCAGTTGTCTCTTTTAAAGCTATTACTATCTGTAATCATGGAGTTCACACGCTGTAGTATGGAGTTCACATATTGTGATGTGAGGAAAGAGGAGTAGTTAATCTGCAGGTAAATAGCCCTAAACACTCCCAAGAGCTGACCTCCTTCCCCTGCCATTGGCATGAAGGACCTGCTCTGAAGTATCCTTGCAAATGCCTCAGTGCATAGATTCTTCCTGTAAAAGGTGATTTCGAGGCTCCTCTGGGTTTCACAAAACCAAACAAGCAAGGTCCTTGTGTAGAAACCCCTTCTTACAAACAGCTTTGAAGTTCCATTATCATGCCATGCATTTGCACAAAATGCTTTTAGTTTTCCATATCTTTGAATCTTTTCTGCCTTAAAAGAAAGAAGTTTTTACTCCAGAAAACAGCTTGAGGTGAAGAAATTCACTATTGGAGTAGGTACCAGGTGGTGTGGACTGCAGTCTGGGAAGTCCAAGTTCAAATCCCTGAAGAATTCTTTTTTGCTTTGTAACACAAGCTGAGCTTACACATGTGAATTTTTCATCTAAGGAAAAGTAAATTTTTGCTTGCCTTTAGAGCAAAAGATGAAATCACTCCCTCAAAGTTTATATGGGCAAGAGCAAAAAGTTCTTACTCTTCCATGTGCACTAGCTAAAAGAACAGCATTCTGGTCAATTTAAATGGGTTTTGTTCTTCATTTGCTGTTTCTACAACAGATAGGAATCTGTTGACCTTAACCTCCCAAAAAACAGAGAGAAGTCTGTTTCATCATTGCTTCTAAAAAAGTCCTTAGAATGTATTTTCTGTGGTTGACTTGAGGTACTCAGGACACGACTATGGCTATTTAAATCTTCTGCTGCTCCTGAACACCATCACTAAGTCCTTTGTTTGTGTCACTCACATTTTCTCTCAAAAAAGATGACCTTCAGCATGTATTGTATGCTTATTTTATTTTAGCAGCTGCAATGCCTGGGCCACCAGGTCCTCCTGGAGAGCCAGGGTCACCTGCCACCAGGAATCTGGTAAGAGAGTAAAATAAAGAAGTTTGCTCAAGAAAATTTTCTTCAAAACTTTTGATGGTCACTGATAGCACTGAAAGAGTGAAAGTTCCATCCTGTGTTTTTATTTAGTAGAATGTTTAATAAACCACATAATTTTAAAATGCAAGCTGTAGATTTCCCTAGCAAATCTAAAATTCGTTGTGCCAGAGAATACATGTAATTTTTTTTCCTCTTTTTATATTATTAAATGAATCTAAATTGGATCCAATATATCCATGAAGAAAGAAAAAAACAGCTAAGGTACAAGTCTCAGTAATTTCTAAATTTAGAATTCATAGTGTCTGTTAAAAACACCAAAACACAAACAAAAACAAATAAACCAATCAAAACAAACAAGCAAAATGAACAAGAACAAACAAACAAAACCCAAACAAACAAACAAACGAAAAACACCAAAAAAGCCTGAGAAAACCACCCCCAAAAGCCCTATTCAGGCTAGCAGAGGGCATTCATTGCAATTCTCAGGGGAGAAACAAATGTTGAAAGACTGGTTCCCCAAGACAGAAGTGTAGCTGCAGGGTGGGAGCTACTGTCTCAGACAGAAGGTCTGACCTTACTTAGGTCAAAACAAAGACTTTTAAAAAACATATACAAATCTATAGTAGAGTCTGCATTATTTATAAAGCACTCAGTGCCTTCTGATAATGAAGAAATGAGAAAAAGAAATGTGAAAGAAATTGCACTTTCCTGAAATTTGTCCCAGTTTTAAACTACTTCAGTTCTCTTCTGAACTCTGCCATTTTGACTCAGGATGCTAAATTGTAGGAGTGCAACAATCTTCACTCTGTACCAAATTTGTACAAAATTGCTGTCATTCTACTACAGTCCACAGAATGATGATGCTGGTATGCCAAAGTAGCAAGATACTTGTATTATTTCATGGATTAAATTACATAAAACTGACTTTATGAGCATTTCCTGCAGAAGAAGCCTTGACATTTATGTGTCCAAATGAGACTATTTAACTTGCAAAACGTTTTGTGTGTCTGATGAAGTATGTTTCATTTTCCTATTTGACAGGTTACGACATTCCAAAACATTGAGGGTATGTTGGAAAAAGTTCATTATGTAGCAGAAGGTACACTAATCTATCTGAGGGAAACCAGTGAGGTTTTTATCCGTGTTCAGAAAGGATGGAGAAAATTGCAGGTACTGTTGCACTACACCCTAATCTTTTCCAACTCCCTTCCTCACAATGATTGTGAGGGAGATATTTTTACAGGGGGAGAGAAGTGTGGGTGCAAAGACTCCTTTTTTTTTAATTCAGAACCTCCTGGTGATATTATTTGTTCTACTCTCCTTTTTGTTTCTTTCAGCTTGGTGAGCTAATTCCCATCCCTGCTGACAGCCTTCCTCCTCCAGCCATATCAAGCCATGTAAGTACAAAATACTGGACCATGAAAAGCTGAGTCTAGATATGTGACACACTTGGCTGAAGTTGTATGCAAATCTCTGCACAGCATGATTTTCCACTGAGATTTGTCAGTTCAAAATAAGCATCCTACCACTACATAAGCTTGATTTGCTTGGACAGTCATCTGTTTCCAGTATCTTCTGAGATTCCAAACACTACAGAGACAAAGCAACATTTACAAAAAGCAGAATAAAATAAGCTACCCACAAGTGTGGGAGGACACCTTGGCAATCCAAATTACACAGCCCAGGAGAGCAAGAGGAAATGAGAGCACAGGTAAAATCATGCCAACAGCTGCAGCATTCCATCAAAGTAGATGCATTCCCTCTGGAGCAGAAGTTGTGCATTATCNCCCACAGAATTCTGTTTCATAAGCCTGGTATCAGTCATATCAAGCCCTGATCCTATTCAAGGAAGGTCAGAAAAGGAAGGTTCTGAAAACCAGATTTTCTTTGAAAGGTTATAGACCTGTATTCAGTGTACCATAATCATCACCTGAATGTAACTTACCCCACAGTGTGCAGAAGGTGCACTCTAAAGCCTCAATCCTGTGCTTGGACCTGACCCCATTCTGCAAGTTAGTGTACCAACCTGCATGTGAACATGCTGTCAGTCCCAAAAAACTGTGGGAGGATAAAAGCCAAGAAATGACAAAGGGAATAGAGAAGGGTTTTTTGATGACAGGTTAATTGGTCTGCTGAGAAAATGAAAGGGCAAGAGAGTGCTAGGAAGGAGCAGTGAGAAGGAAGATTGCCAGAAACAAATAAAAAAGGTTGTTGTAGGTCAGGGAAAAGTTCACCTAGCACACTGGGAAAATGTCTAGACCTCAAGTTATAAGAAATTTTCTGCAGCCTCCAGTTGACACCACCTGAATTTCCCATCTGCTACAGCCTGTGGCTTGTTACTCATACTTGCCATAA
>VZTT01067874.1:3224-16775 GCA_013400855.1 Buphagus erythrorhynchus
TTAACCTCTCTGTGTATCGTGTTGTTCACTAAATGGTGAAGTGCGAAAGAAACTTTTCTAGAGGTTTCCCCAAGCTACTTCTAAAAAGTGCAAGTTGAACACAGATTCAACTGATCTGGCAGGGAGTGGCAGGCCTTTTGAACAGAGCCACAGTTTGAGAAATGCAAGGACTCATGTGGCTTCCACGGAAAGAGACTTTCAGTCTCAAAACTTGTCAAGAAGTCATATTTTCACTGGGATAAAAGTTTTGGAACAGACAGAATGTGTACTTGAAATACAAGTTAAAAACATGAGAGCAGGTAACAGACCAGATACTAATAGGGGAGAGGACCATGTTGATTGCAAGGTCAACAAATAGTAGGAATCATTCCAGGCTGGGAAAGGAAACAAAAAGTCTGCCTTTGAGATCTAACTGTTAAATGCACCATGGATTGTCAATCTCTAGGCCACTGCTTAAAATTCTCTTCATAGCCACGGAGCCAACTTGAATGTGGGCTTTGAACTGACCAGCACAGCCTTATGTCAAACAGAGCACACACTTATGTTCCTAGATGAGCAGATAGGGGTTTTGTCTCAATTGACTCTACAGGCTCTCAAATGCAGTCATTTATGCTTTACTTAACATAAGTACCAACCTCCTGTCCCACAGGTGCAGGCCTTCACCTCTGTAGGTCCAGGACCTTTGTCTGCTATGGCAGAGAGGAATTCATCAGGTAGGGATGTTTTAGTTGCCATCTCATGGTTTGTGTGCAATAGCTGGTGAGAATGATAGTACAAGAATTTGGTAATCTGATAAATAGCCTCCATCATTTTATGTGGCATATAGCAGACACAAGAGAGGAAATAGTTACAGCCTCTGATACGAAAGATTGACACATTCCTTATCATTAGACTAAATTTTGGGAATTTCAAGCCTTTCCTCAAAACTATGCTAAATTAGCTTTTTTTGTGCAACTCCAGGCTAGCATGGAATAGTAGGTTTTCACCTGCAACTGTATACTGCTAGAGGTGATAATATATTTCTAATTTGGCTGTCAAAGTTAACTAGGAGAGTTAGAGATCTCTAGAGATCATAGGCTATTTCAAGTTTGGCTGTTAAAGGCAATTAAATGAGTAGAATCTATTTTACTATGCTTAAATTTGTTAAGTAATATTCACAATGCCACTGAAAATATCTTAGTAGCTTGATTGTGATGACAAGAGGGCATCTTATTACTTTATTTATTTACTGTGGCTTACAAACAAATACAATAAGTTCAGACCCATCATGTATTTGTATCTTGTACTTGCTTTCCTTATAACAACTGATTATCTAGGATGGGTTTTTTTTTTGTTAATTCTGCTGTGTCCTTTTCCTTCCAGATCTTTTCCCTATTCCAGCTCTAATAACTATTTCTGCCAGCANNNGGAAAATGATCATTACATGACCATTATTGCCATTATTTTATGGCCAGCTGTGTTTTTGAAAAATTAAAAATGACCAGAGTATGCCACTGTTAAAATTGTCCTATTAATCATAAATGGTTTTACTGACATCTGCTTTGTTGATATTTTATCAGATGTTTAATTTAAAATTAATACTAATAAATACAAGAAATTTGTATTTTGTATCACATTTAATTTGATTTAATTTAATTTACTTCATTATAATTTCAAGAATATGGAGGCAACAATTGATATTTGTGAAACAGTAATTTTGATTTGTCTAAAAATATTGCCAATCCATGACACATCTTTGTATTTTGACTTCTACTTCCCAAGTAGACATTTTTCTTTCTGAAATAAATTTATTTTCATAATGTTTTAGCATCAGGTTGGAAAATTCTGTCCTTTTTAAATTTTTTTCTTAAGTTTTTCAAAGATGCATATCTTCACAATGTCACAGCCATCACAGTTGACTGGATTGCAAGACATCTCTTTGTTGCCCTGAAAACACCACAGGATGAAACTCAAATATTTGTTATTGATCTTGAGCTCAAGAAAAAGTCTCTAAAAGCCTTGAACGTGCAGCTGGGCAAAAGTAATTCAACTGTGTCATCTCTGTTGTCATATCCTTTCTTAAGGTAAGGCACATACTACTAATAACATTTTAAAAGCAAATTTTAGACATGATTTTCATTAAAACTTGAACTGTTAAAGACCAAAAAGGACTTTTTATTGTAGATGAGTTTTGGAATTATGTAAATCTCAGAAATTTTTGGATGTAGTACTGCTTTAGAACTACTAGTTGAGCTTGGACATATCTAATTTCAAAAAGATGTCTGTGTTTGAGTAAAGATTTCAAATTATGCTTAAATACTGTTAGGTTCTTCTATATGCGTTATGCAAATGAAAGTCAGCACCAGGCAACAATTTTTTTTACAGTAACCATTTTATCCAGAATAGCCAGTTACTGTGTCAGACTAGGATTGCATGTAGGTTGAAGTTTTTCTACTGATAGCAATGCATTTTCTTTGGCAGCCGCTTGTACTGGATGGAAGAGCTTGAAAATGGCAGCCACATGTTTTATTGTGATATCCTGAACAGCACCATGCACCACATCCTGGGACACGGATTGGTAGAAAAACAGATGAGGAACTACTGCACCTGCAATGTCACAGAAGTGGAGCTAGGAAGACCTATGAGTATAGATTTGTCTGACTCCAAAAATCCCCAGCTGCTTTTTATCAGAGGAAGAGATGAAATATGGGCCTCAGATGTGGATGGTTGCCACTGCTGGAGAATTATCAAAATACCAAATATTCAAGGTCTGAGTGTCTTTTATTTTTCTAGGTAGTTAATGATTCTTGCTGTCTCTTACTTCAAACAACATTCATTTCAGAAAATGGCATTCATGAAGCACTTTGTTTATAAAACAGTCTACAGTCAATATGGACAAAATGTTTGTGTTCTGTGTTTCCAGTTGTGTACCCTGTTCATACAAACTAGGAGAAAGAGCAGTGTGAAGATGTTTACTGATGCAAGTATTCAAATCAGATGTAAAAGAAATGCTACGAACTGAAGTGCTACTTGTCAATAGATTTCACTTAGAATATTAACACATTATATTGCTAGGGTTTCATATTAGCTACACCTATTGCAGTTTATCTCAATGAAAAGATATAATAACTTATACTTGAAAATGGCATTGCAGACTTCATCATATGGGGAAGGTGCTTTACACAGGTAGGGTCTTGTATGACAAATTATCCATGTTTCACTTCTTGTGATAATAACACTTACCCTTGGTTGCTCAGTTTCCAGCTCAGTTCTGGAGGCATGCTGGTAAAGCTGCTCTTACCAGAGGAGCTGACTTAGTTGTTCCTGAGACATGGCAGATCATGGTGGTTTTCATCTTGGAAAAAAGAGCAACATTTCTTTAGACAGCTCTTGCTTTCGTGTTTTATTTCTTGTGTTTGTTAATTGAATAGCAGTTCTCATCATTATGGTTAACTAAACACCTTCAAATCTACGCCTGTAAACTGGAATGACAGTGTCTCAGCTTCATGAGACCCACTGGAAAATATCAGAAATCTCAAGAGGCGTTCTTTGAGGATACAGTATGTCCAAGATACCTATATGGACTCACTGTGAATGCAAGCACCTGCCTGCTCCTGTAAAATCATCTGCTCAGAGTTGACTGTAAAACTTATTTATACAATGTTTTCCTACAGGTAATAAAATTGGCAGCTTGACTGCAGATAAGAAATTTATATACTGGACCACTGAAATGAAGGAATACACTGAAATTTGGCTAGCAAATAAAGAAAGCAGAAGACACTTTCTTCACAAGAGAGCAAATCATACACTGAAAATCTTAGCTTACAGCTCAGCAGCACAACCATATCCAGGTAGAGGGGATTTGGGTTGTTTTGTGAATGTAACCAATTTCTTTCAGAGCATGTATTTAAGTTGCAGATTGTGCTAGGTGTATTTATGTAAAGTGTGCTTCATGGATTTGAGCATTTGAACATTGCTTCAACAACTTGCACATTTTTAAAAGGATGAATATAAGGACTCACCTTGTATTGGTTACAGTGGAAGCTCACAATGATGAATATTGCCCCATTTGTTAATGCCAAACTTTGCCTATTTTCAAAGTTGTGTCAGACCTGGAGTTTTAGAAAAGGTGGTGCACATTATAGCACAGAAAAAGAGCAAATATGTTCCACAGTGTTGTAGTAAGAGTTTGATAGTGATCCCTGTTATGACACAGATTTCTGAGTTTGTTCACAAGTATATAAAACTAAAAAAAAAGTCCGTCCTTCCAAAGACAAAGAGATAAGAACTCTGCTTAATAAAGTGATTTATAATGAAGTACCCAAAAGACAACCACTGGTTACATTATAGTAGATCCAGGCTTCACTTAGGACTCCTAATATTTTAAACAAACCATTGTAGAATGATAATGAAAGAAATAAAACATTAGTTTCAATAGAAAATTAGGATTCACGTTACCTATAGGGATTATTGCTGTAAATGCAGAACTGTTACTAGCATGATGAATATATTCAAAATAATTCTTGAACTCCAATTTTGCATAAAAAAACCTGGCAAATATACAAATGAATATTTTAACAAGATGAACTTCTTTGGAATAAAAAAAAATTCACATTCTTTTGGGTAGCTGGTGCAGTCATACCTGCCTGCAGCTGCTCTGACCAATGCTCAGGCTATTCTTGCCAACACTTTGGGCATGTTTGTTCTCATGAGATCTGTGTGGGCTTGGTATTGGTGCAGGAGCCTGGTTTGGCCCTGGTACAGAATGTGCCAATCCCTTTCCCCAGGGACAGAGTTTCCTGCAAGAGCCCCAGGCTTAGCTGGTGCAGAAAGGGAAGAACCAATTTTCAGTCCAAATGGATTATTTCTACCCAGAGATCCCCACAGAGATTTTCTAATTTACATTGACTGCTGCAAATATATTTGGAGGAATATGCATGAACCTGACTTTGGCAGGAATGGCAGGGTTGCTCACTTTGGGAGAAAAGATCTTGACTATGAGGTCAGTTGTTGTGTCCTAAGGGCAAGCATTGGTCCTTGCACCTTCTTCCCTGTGCACATGCCTAAATTTCTTCCTTCTTAGTAGGAAGTCCATTTAATAGTTTTTTTAGCTTGTTTTTGAAAGTACATCAAATGATGAGGAATTTTCTTTTGTTACTTTTCACTAACTGTCAGTGTAGTTTTCTATTGTTTTCTCCCTCCGGACTCTTTTTCTACCTCTCACATTTGTCTCTTATTATCTGTTGTTACATTACACATCGAAAGCTGTTTGGAAGAAACAGCAGATAACATTTAATTACTAGAGAAAGGCAATGTCTATTCAGCATATCTGTCTTACCTGTAACAGGCAAGTTTGGGCTCATCAATATGTATTGCCCTGACAACACAGCAACAATTTGCATTTCCATCTTCTACTTCAAGAAGAACCTAAATTCTTTATTAAAGTTGTATCTTATAAAAGATAAATGAGAGTTTCTTTGAGGACCACTATTTCTGTGTCCATGAAAGTAATCAAATAAAGTACTTTCAGGTGGAGTTTTCTTCTGTTTCTCTTTATGAGAGCAGAAAAAATACTTTGTAGTTATTCTTTCTCATATGAAGAGTGGTAGAATTCCATGCAAGTTTGGATTGGTCCAGCCATAATTTTAATTTTTATTCTTTTGATGTCTTTCCTAGATAAAAGATGCCTGATGCTCTTGCCAGACACTGAGAAACCTACTATCCTTGCTACGACTAACACCAGTTTTACATTAAGCTTGCCATCTGTCACGCCACAGCAGCCATGCCCTGGCATATCCCAGCCTACACCAACATACCTGGTATTTTCCAGACAAATGACCAACATCTGCTGGAACTCAAGACAATGCTTGTCTGCTCCACAGGAAAAAACATTGGTATGGCTACTTCACACAGAACTGTATGTGATATCATCTATAAACAGGGAATGTGATATCATTTCTAGTGATTTTATGAACCATTCTGTAACTTTCTGTCAGCGAGTTTTTCCATTTTTACATCCCAACAGTAACTGTCCTTTCTCCATGGTATTTGGTAAGTGGTAGATGCCTTAGTTTTTCCTTTGTGCAAGTATCCCCCTATATTTTGTCTTGTTTTTTGGTGTGTGATTTCTTTTCTGTAGGGACCTATTACCGGGACTGTGATTCTAACATTCTTTTTTTAAACACTAAAGCGTGTTACTATGCAAAAACACTGCTGTATTACTTTTTTAACACACATTTCATTGACAGATGATTGGGTTGACATATGACTCTCTTTTCTAAGAGTGCATGTTTATTTTCTGATTTTGACTTACAGGAATATCAGGGTCCTATTGCTGTCTTAGAGAACCTACAGCCATTTTCAAGTTATACCATACAAGTTGCAGTGAAAAACTACTATTCAGATGAGGGAGCGCTGCCTGTGGGAGAAGGCATGGTTGGCACAACTCTATATGGAGGTTTGTTTCATACTTACATATTCTGATTTTGAACAGAGTTCTCATCTCAGTTAGAGAAAGGTGTATGCAGGTTTGGGTTGTAAATCAGAAAGCAGACAAATAGTCTGCTTAAAATATAACCTGTGTAGATCTTCATAAGGTTTTGGCAAGCAGACTTGATGAATTTGTAAGATTCATTCAATATATTTGTATATATTCTTTAATGCTTTGGCTTGTTGGCTGCCTGAGGGAAGATAAATTATGGTTAAAAGTGACTAAACAGTTGCAGTTTCTGCCTTGGACCACATCTTTAAATAAGTTGTATTTGAATGTATGTGTGGTTATGCAGGTTCAAATATCTGTGTTATGTATTCATTCAGCATTAAGATTTTTTCCCTTGGCTTGATGTCATTCTCATAATTGCCGTTTCTAAGGGTAATGCAGATTTGTTTTGTTGTGAACCAGGCTGAAAAGACAATGCTTCATTTTTACTTTTGGCCCGAATGAAAACAGCTCATTTTCAGTTAATTTCAAGAATTTTGATGTGCCCTTTCAGTCCTTGTTCTTTGAGAATACGGCAGTCTGAGCTACATCCCTCCCGTGCTTGTAAAAACCTCATTTAGGGCAGGAAGATGCTTCTACTCATTCCCTGCTTCACTCTACCTGTTTGCAGCTGTAGGGCAGCCACTGTGCCAGTTTCCTTGAAGCTCTTGACATCTTCCAGGCAGAGAAACATCATGTTAAAGGTGCATGCTATGCTTTTGCACATGTTGCAACCCAACAGAACTACCTTGCTCAGCACTTTTTGTTGTTTTGCATGTGTAATTTTGTGCATGCACACTTGTCTATATGAGGAGCTGACTTTGTGCTCCTCTTCAGATAACTTTCTCAGTGCTTCTGCTGAGCTTCCTTGCTGAAAACATGGAAAGCCATTTCGAGAGGTAGCTATTCCCCATAGTATACATAGTGCTTGCTCTTCTGTTGTGTCAGTTTTGCTCTCTTGTGCCTGGTGTCACCAGCCAGTGTCAGCTTGATCCACATAAACTCTTCACTTGCAAAGCCATCAGGCACCTCTGTCAATTCCTAAGTCAGAGAGTCAGAATTATACCCAAGTTTACATGACAGCATATCTGTGTTTTGCTGAAGGACTGGGGAGGTCATACCTAGGGATATTTGGTGTTGAACTCACTGGGATGTGGGAATGCTGTGGTCCCCATCTTCATTAGTTTTATTGCTTGGGTCTTGTCCTGCAGAGCTGGAGCAGTTCTCTTTTTGAGAGAGGGTAAGGGAGTGAAACTGAGAGGCACAGCAGCCTTTGGTCCTTGGGCACTGGCTCCCTTAGCCTGGCTGCATCAGGGCTGGCTCTGGCTGGCACAGAGCCCTGCAGGCTGCACAGCTGTGCATGTGGATATTGCTGTGACATGCAGTGAGGGAGCCACAGCAAGACCCCTAAGGTTTTCCCTTACCTCCTTGTAGTTCTCCTCAGATTTTGGCTGCTTCAGAAGTTGGTGGAATAACTGGAATTGAAGTATGGAGAGCCACCACTGTGTTTTTCTTACTTTCCTCAATGTCTCTTTCCCCTAGTGATCAACTGTGCCCAAGAAAATATTTTATACAGAATACCTGGCAACAAGTACACACCAGGAGTTCTATTTTCTTTTTTTCTTTCCTTAGGGATGCACTCTGTGGTTTCTTTAAAGGTTCATTCATAGAATAATCAGCTTCTCTTTTTGCCACCATTGTCCAGAGGAGAGCACACCTGAAGCCAGCGGCTTCTCTTATGCACAGATCATTCCCTGTTTTTTGTCCTGGGATCAGTCACATCTTTCCCCTTAAAAACTCTCTGTTGAAGGTGAGCTTCTTTTCAGCTTTCAGAAAGTGAAACAAGAAGTGCAGGCATATTGCCACCCTTCTCATGGAATCCAGACATGCTATACTTTGAAAGTTCTCTAGTTCAGCGATGCTGGGTTTTTTTCTCTGAACAGTCAGATCCCTTAGCATGTGCACCATCAAGCAAGTAGCCTTCCATCCTATGTGGATCTCTGAATATTGTGAGCTGGTCTCTTCTACCATGCCTGCAGTGAGAGGACTGGAGGCAATGGCCTTTATCTGAGATAGGAGATTCAGATTAGATATCAGAAAAGAATGTTTACACTGTTTGAGTGGTCAGGCACTGGAATAAGTTTCTCGGGGCAGTGGTGGAGTCACCATCCCTAGAGGTGTTTAAGAGGCACCTGGTGTTGGGTGATGTGGTTTAGGGGTTACAGTAGTAGTGCTGAGCAACAGTTGGACTTAATGATCTGAAAGGTCTCTTGCAACCTTGATGATTCTACCTTCCTATAGAGTCTAAGGAGAAAAACAAACAAACAAAACTCCCCAAAACACCCAAAAATTCTAGCCTTCTATCAGTAGATCTCAATTCTTTGCATGGGATTCCACATCTGTAATATAAAATTTGTGACACATTGATTGAATAACATTAAATACTATTGGGATGTGGCAAGAATTGGCACAATTACTTTTTTGTGTGGTAAGCTGTGCCATCCTGCAGCAATGTACACCCTTTCAGTGATGAAACATAAAGGCGGCATATGAAATGGGAGACTGGATTGCTCCACTCAAACAGAATTTTTTAGTCTCATGTTAAAATGAAACATGAAACTCAAAACAGGCTTCTCTAGTTGGGACAAAATGAAAAATCTGGATGAAAATCAAATCTTAGACAAAAAGCAAAGCAAACCAACAAAAAACCCTCACCCCACCCCAGCCTACAAACCCTAAGCATTTTGAATAGGTATTTGTATCAGCATTCAGAGCTTTACACAATTTGTTGAAAAACTTCCAGCCAGCTGTAAATAGAAGGTATATGTGTCCTGACACTTATGCTCTCAATTTCATGAATGTAACTGCCAGTTTAAATTGTAATCAGATGCTGCTAGAGCCTCTTGAAGTGTGTACACTATTTAACACCTCTGAAGCTGTGTGAATTCCCTCTACCTTTTTCTCAATTCTCTAATGAAGTGAAAGAAGCTTGGAATAATTTGTGCTTTCCATCAAATAGCAAGCTAGAGGGAATGAAAAAAAGAGGAAGACAATTAATGCATTGCTCTTGCCACAGAGTGTCACTCTTACTCCACAAATGAGAAATTTGTCTTCTTTCCTAGTCTAGTTTCTGTATATTTCATTTAATAATCTGTAGTCTTGCTACTAGGAAGGAATTAAAAAATATGGACTCATCATTTTGATATGTTGGGAACATAAATAGTGTGATGACTTGTTAACTTTTTACCTATGTGGACAGCTCAATAGGAAATAAAGAATTTTTTATGCAGAATAGGGACATGCCATATACCGTTACACAGTCTGTGATCTTAAAGCTTCAAAGGAAGGGTTGATTTTTCCAGAACAATTAGTAAGTAACCACCTGGTATGGACATCTGACCAGCAACCCAGTTTCTTCCTTACACAGCTCATCCAGACTCTGTATATCTCAGAAAAATTGTAAATTATGGGAAATAATGCTTAGTTTTGGATTTTCTACCCTCATAAGTTTCTGTTCAAGAAAATACTTTCCAGTTGGAACAGTGCACAGGTATTTTTTTGTCTGCATATTCAAGTAAGCACCATATTAAACTCACATCTGATGCCCTGATTAAGAAACTAAGAGGAAGCAGGAATTCAGTGATATGGCTATAAATGTAGAGGTATAGGACAGCAGCTGTTTTCCTGTTGTTGTTTGGGTTTTTGGGGTTTTTTGTCCGCTTGCATATTAGGATAGCCAAGAAGATACTAGAAGTCCCTCAAAATACTTTGAACTTGTCTGCAGCTGACTGGCTATACCAGAATATGAGTTTTAGATGTGTAGAGTTTCAGTCCTGTGAATGAATCATATTAGTACACTTATATCCTTCTTTTCTTACCTTGGTGACATTTCTTGACTTCTCTAAAACGGAGATTAATTTTTCTTTCCATTTCAGTACCAGAGGCAGTTGACACTATTAAAACATTAGTTTTGTCTGACACCACCATCAACATATCTTGGAGTGAACCTCTGAAGCCAAATGGGCCTCTTGAATCCATCCGCTATCAAATCTCTGTCAATTTATTGCCTCCTGTCCCAGCGACGCCTTTGCGAAAAAGTGAATTTTCAAATGGGATGCTCGCCTGGTCTGTCAGCGGACTCCAGCCTGGAACAAATAATTCACTCAAGGTATAATTGCTAGTAGTTTTACCGGTTTGTTCAACCTGCAAATCTTTAGACTGCTCTTCTGTAAAGTGGACAAATAAAAGTATGCAACATGGATTCATAAGAACAAAATGTACTGCTTCTCCCTTTACAGATGGAGGCTTAAAAAAGAATAGTAAATTATGTATATGGACAGCAGGTCTATGATCAGAGTGACATTTTCAAAAGTTACCAAGTAAACATGTTGTCTGCAGAATGTGCACTGGATTTCACAAATAGAGTTATTTAAACAGTTGGGAGAACATTCAGATGATGACAGAGAGGGGATCTCTAGATCCTAATTTCATTTTGGGCTTTTGTTAAAGATTTGGATAATATAATGGGAAATATATATACACACACGTACCTAAATACCTGTATGTCTGTATGCAAGTATGCATACCTAACGTAAGTCATGTTTGCCTGTGGCTTAGTGAAAAGCAGTGTGCTAAAGCACTTCTTGACTTTGTATTTCTGTGGTTCTAAAACACTGCCTAATATGTGATGTGACATCTGCATGTCAGGGTAAGAGTGTGTAGCATTTAAGAAAGATCTAGAAAGAGATGGTTCTCATTCTGAGAGGTGAAACTAAGAAACTAAGAGTCTCTGAGGAAGGGTATTCCTGGACAAGAACTTTCAGCCTGAAAGTATATAATCTAGCAGCTGTGAGGTGCAAAAACTTTCTACACACCTATATCTCTATTGCCTGAATACTGTCTTGTTTGAAACGTTAGTCTTCCAAACACTTGATGTTGCTACAGCAGAGCTGCCTTTCCAACTGCTCTGCTATTGTACAGTTCATCCATTGCCTTACTAGGTTCTTGCTTTTCATCCTGATGAGAGCTGGTTTTCTGAAAGTGTCCCTGTCATTGCAAAAACTTTTGAGGCTCCAGCTGCACCTATCAACATAGTCCCCAGAAATACCAGTTTCCAGCTAGAATGGAGATCTCCCCTGCACATCAATGAAAACAGCTTCTGGTTTGAGCTGCGAAAGGTAAAAATACCTCCAAGTTTTGGGGTGGGTTTTTCAGATCAGAGAAACTTTAACCTATTCTGTCCTCGTAAGCAGGACAGGGTGGGTGGCAGGATGTACATGAAGAGTCTCAGTGGATAATTTGGGCATGGTGATGTCAGTCTTAGCTGCTCAGCAGGGGCAGGATGGAGTCAGCATTTGCCAGGAACAAAGAGGAGTGCAGCTGTAGCATTTAGTACTCCATAGTGCCAAAGGACATCCTGGATGACCTCACCAGAATTCCTTCTGAGTCTCCTGTTTCAGCAGTCCTATCCCTGTTTCCTCACTGCCCTGCCCCAACTGAGCTTGCAGTTGCAAATCCTATGTCTGCCCTGCACAAGAAAAAGAAGAAAAGGGTTTTCAGCAATAAATATTAGCTACCACCTAGTATCTGGATTTTATTTTCCTGTGATAGAGGTTAGGAGAAAATGATGGAGAGAAGACCAGATCCAAGGAGTAAGAAGCAAGCACTGCAGTGAGAGCAGCATGCATGGAAACTTCAGACTTCAACACCTGAACCACTGGACACAGAAAAAGTCATGTCCTAAACTGGATCATGCAGACTCTTTACTATAGAGAATCAGATTTGATAGACCTACACCAAACATTTCCCTGCCCTAAAATAAATGTCACATCACAATTCCATTAACCCACCTCCTTTCAATTGCATCATGGCAAGCTGAACTCATGGGCACGTCATGATGATCCAGAAATATAAGGGGAAGGCTCCTTTTGGCTGTGTAAAGCAGGCACTTAATCTGTTGTTCTTTGTTACTGCCAAGACTTGTAGGTCTCCTGAAAACAAAGAAGAAAATTAGGGTTTGTGTCCTTGGTCTCTGAGAGGACAAAGTCCCAGGGTTGAAAGAGCACCTGTGTCAGATTTCCACTATGATATTAAGAGGTGGCAAAGTAGTTAATCTACCCAGGAATAGAACTGTGACACACTTGCAGCAGAGCAAGAAAGTTGACCATAATGGTATTTTATTTCTCTAGTGGCCAACAAAAAGTGACTGGTTTTCTCCTGCGAACACTACATGCACAGGAAATTTTGTTTACATGTGCAACCTCACAGGAACTCTTCCTTGGACCAACTACTTTGTAAGAGTAACAGTAGTTTATGTTACAGGAGTGAAAAGCACTTCCTCTTCAACAAGCTTTAAAACTACAGGTAAGCACTTAATGCAGGATAACAAGATTATAAGACTCTTTGCAGGATGTGAACATTAAACGTAATATTTTCAAAAATTTAGCAGGCAATTTTCTTATACTGAGACCCAACAGTTTTGTGTGTTTGAAGAATGAATGACATAATTCCATACCTTCAGAAGTAATAGGGGGAAAGGAATGAGGTTCATTTCCAAGTGGAGCAGAGGAAAGAGTGAGGGGAACTGAAATGAAATGCTTATAATGCAAGTGAACTCATTACTGGTGAAAGGCTGTGAGTAAAAATTTTGGAATTTATTCATCACAAAGAGAAGGCCAAGGATTCATTCTCTATGAGGATTATTAATATAGATCCTCCTTCCTTTTGNATTACTTAAGTGAACCTAAAGTCTGTTTTTCTCAGAATCTTAGAAATATGTCTGTGTTGTTCTTTAGTGAGCTTTGTAGTGCACTGATATTTTATGTTTAATAACATGGGGAAAATGAAATATATGATGCAAAAGGCCCTTCCCATTGGGATCTCTCTCTTAGAGAGTAATTAACCAAGTACATATAATTTTCAGAAATTCTGGAAAACACAGAAGGAAAATAAACACTAACAACATTTTCAGAGCAATCTTGAAATACAATTATATATTTGGATCTATGTCAGTGAATTGAAGATTTAGAGATCATTTCAAATGACAAATCTCAACTTACATGTAGTATGTATTTTTGGCTAAAATATATATATAA
>VZTT01067875.1:8217-19385 GCA_013400855.1 Buphagus erythrorhynchus
TAAAAAGTTATAGCATTAAAGACCAGTATTAGTTTGTTTTGGAACTCATTAGCCTGAGCTGGTAGTTTATTTTGGATGCTGCAAAACTGTGATCTCACATTTGTGATGTGAGATTGAGATCTTGACAATTGAGCAGAACTTCATAACTTTTCCATCACAATCAAGCTTTTTAAATGAAAACAGATTCCTTTTAGAATAAATTTATTTGGGGTAAAATTTAACAACTTCAGCATTTTTGCACAGAAAAAATAAACAAAATTGCCAGACTTTTAACTGCTACTATAAAAAAAATTGCAACCACCAAATAAACCAAAAGAGCTAGAAAGAGATAATTTCTGGTTTTGCCAACACTAGGAAACACACAATATTATTTCTATCCTTCAGTACTTATAGAGGGCATATAAAAAAGTTGAGTACAGATGTTTTAGCAGGGATTGTTTTGATAGGACAAGGGGTAATGGTTTCAGACTAAGAGAGGGTTGATTTAGATTATATATAAGGAAGAAAGCTTTTATAATAAGGGTGGTGAAACACTGAAACCTTTTGCCCAGAGAGGTGGTAGATGCACCATCCCTGGAAACATTCAGGGTTAGGTTGGACAGGGCTCTGAAAAACCTGGTTTTGTTGAAGGTGTCCTACTCAGTGAAGGGGGGTTGGAGTAAATGGCAAAGTTCCCTTCCACCCCAAACCATTCCATGAGATTCTGCCTTTATTTTTTTTTCTGAGCAGTTGGACAAAAAGCAGATAGGAAAAAGCCATTTCTGCTGGCCTTTTGAGTGTAGCCCTACTAACTGCTGAATGCAGTACTGGAGTCTTCCAAAGCTGTGCCTGACCAAAAGCAGCCATTCAGGGAGTCAGATGCAATGGAGCTCTTTAAATGATCAGCAAGCACATGGTAGTACATCGACCCTGACCTCAGTGACAAAACCTGAGGGCTTCGTTTAGCTGTGAGCAGCCTGGAATGAAATGCCAAACTGTTATATACCTCCAGTATGCAAATCCCTTGGAACATTCTAATAGAGATAGATATGTCAGCAGAGAGCTTTACTAGATTGTGCATTTTGCTGCAGGAAGAGCAAGTGCATTCATTAATAAGAAGGCATTACAGGACTGTGAGGAAAACAGTGTCAACAAAACTCAACTGGCCTTTGCTTAAAGCCTTGAGAGTAGCAAGTGTCAGCCAGACTCTCACCCCAGTCTGAACTACTAAATGTTGTCTGCATGAAAAAAGGCTGCTTGACCTACTTTTATCTTCTGGATGAAAAATAGAGGTTTCTGTCTGCTGACAGCTGTTGCACTTCCAAAATAGCAGTAATCAAGTGACTTTTCCTTCCCTCTAAAAATAGCTGTGCCGAATCTGTCCTGGATGATGAAGGCTGAATTAGAATTTATCCTGAGGAAATTATGAGTTATCCATTGACCACTGGTTAGGAAAAGGCACAAGTCACTTAGCCACCATGTGGCATAAGGTGAGCATGAGAAATAAGAACAACAAATATGTTCTCTGAGACACCTTGGATATATATAATATGTATAATTGTCTACTATTATATGAACATATTTGTAAAACTTTATAGAAACTGCATGTTGAGCATTTTATGACATTTTCTTGTTTCATTTAGAATGCAGTAATGACTGGCAGTGTTGGAGTGGTGGGAGTATCCTGTGTATATCACAGGTAGCATCAAAAAGGAGTTCAGTTGCAAAATATTTCCTTTATTACTTGGCCACTGTAGCTATTATTAATTGTCTTAATTGCCCTTTACATACTCTAAATGTATTTCTTTAATTAATGATTTTTTTTTTCTTTAAAGCAAAACATCATGGTACAGTAGTAATGGCATAACACAACAGTTTATATTTTTAAGAGCAGAATATAATTTAAATGTCTTTTCCTGCATGATCCATTCAAGCACCAATAAAAAGTATAAAAGTTTCAAGATTCTTATTTAAGGATCTCTGACATGTCACAATGCTTGTTAATGGAGATGATACTACTCAAAGCTCAGGGTCTCTCTGGGAACTCAGTGGAGTAGGATAAGCTGACATACTGATTGACTGCAGATGAACTTCTATAAGCATTGAAAGTAAACCTGGAGATGTCAGATTTAATTTCAACTTCTAGTCCAAAACATAAAAAGTTCATCTGGAAATCATATTTTCATTTACATTGTTTCATATGCTGTATTGTTTAATAATTACAGCAATATTATTCCTTGGATAATCCACAATAAGCTGGTAAAATTTTACAGAAAAAGACAGTTTATTCCTCTAGATACCATACTGTCTTCAGAGCATGATAAGTTGTAGTGTGAAACAAAATCAAAACACAGAAGAGAAGCTGGAAAAAAAGAAATAAGAACAATATAATCAAAATAATAACAGCATTATTTTATGCAGGACATAATAACTTATCACATGTACAGCTTTGGACAAAAACCAATTTCCACTAAGTTAAACCAAAAAAAAAAAAAAAAGAAAAAAACCACAAAACTAGCAGCAGAAATTAAACTGTAGAATACCATCGATATGGCAATGACTTTTGACCTACTTTTTCTGACTCTGCGTCCTTGTGGCTGAAAATAAAAAGTTGTTTCAAATATATTAATGTCAAAAGGCAGTGTTAAAATAGCATTGGCTTGCTACAGGTTGAGGATGGTCACCTCACAAACAGGGACAGGGACCAGGCAGAGGTGTTTAACATGTTCTTTGCCTCTGCCTTCAACACAGATGATGGAACAAGAGGGTTTCAGTGCCATGAGATGGAGGATCAGGGCTGTAGGAATAATCAGCTTGTGGTCAACCCTGAAACTGTGCAAGATCTGTTGCTCCAATCGAATCCCAACAAAACTATGGGGCCTAATGGGATTCACCCAAGAATCCTCGAGGAGCTAGCTGATGACATTTCAAAACCTCTCTCAATGATTTTTGAACGATCTTGGAAATCTGTAGAGGTCCTAGCTGACTGGAATCTGGCAAAGATTTTCCCACTTTTCAAGAAGGGCAAGAAGGAGAAACACAGAAACTAGAGTCTTGACAGTCTTCCTTTAGTGCCCAGTTAAATAATGGAAATTATTCTGGGAAATATTGAAAAACACGTGAAGGACAGCACAGTCATCACTCACAGCCAGCATGGCTTCATATGGGGAAAGTTCTGCTATCAAACCTGATTTCCTTTTATGACAAGGTAACCCACAAGTTGATCAAGGAAAAACAGCTGATGCAATCTTTGTGGGCTTCAGCAAAGCTTTTGATATGATTGCACACAGTGTCTTTCTGGAACAAAATGTCCAGCATACAGCTGGGTAACTGTGCTACATGGTGGGTGAACAACTGGCTCACAGGTCAGGCACAGGACATCAAGCTGGTGTCCAGCCACTAATGAGGTCCCACAACACTTCATCCTTGGCCCAGTTGTCTTCAGCATCTTCATTAATGACTTGGACACACAACTCAAAGGAATACTAGGTTTGGTGACAACACTAAATTGGGAGGAGCTGTCAACTTTCTCAAGGGCAGAGAGGCCCTTCAAAGACACCTCAACAAATTAGAGATCTGGGCAATCACCAATCATATGAATTTTAACAAGGGCAAGTGACCCATTCTGTACCTGGGAGGGGCAACCCAGGTTGTGTGTATAGAGTTGGGAATGAGATGCTGGAGAGCAATGCTGTGGAAAGGCACCTGAGGGTCCTGGTCAATGGCAAGTTGAACATGAGTCAGCAGTGCCCTGGCAGCCAGGAGGGCCAACATTGTCCTGGGGAATCAGGCACAGCATGGCCAGCCAGGCAAGGGAGGGGATTGTCCTGCTCTGCTCTGAGCTGGGGTGGCCTCACTTCAAGTTTTGGGAGCAGTTTTGTGCACTACAATATAAGAAGGATATAAAGCTATTAGAGTGTCCAAAGGAGGGCCACAAGAATGGTGAATCCTGTGAAGGGAAGCTGTATGAGGAGCAGCTGAGGTCACTTGGTCTGTTCAGCCTGGAGAGAGGAGACTGAAGGGAGACATCATTGCAGGCTTCAGCATCCTCATGAGGGCAAGAAGAGGGGCAGGTTCAGATGTCTTCACTCTGGTGTCCAGTGACAGGGCTCAAGAAAATGGTATGAAGCTAAGTTGGGGTAGGTTTATGTTGAATGTCTGGAAAGTTTTTCACCTTGAGTGGTTGGACATTGGAACAGACTCCTCAGACAAGTAGTCACAGCACCAAACCTGACAGAGTTCAAAAGAAGTGTTTGGCCAACAATCTCTATCAAATGGTGCGATTTTTGGGACAGACCTCTGCAGGGCCAGGAGTTGGCTTCAATGGTCCTGATGGCTCCTGTCCAACTCAGCACATGCTATAACTCTATGATTCTATGACTCATTGAGAGAGGCTAGTCTTACTCTAGAAATTCAAGATTTTATCTAGATCTTAGTCACAACCTCTTTAAAAGTGCAGCACGGAAAGTCAGAGGAGCATATCTGAGCTATCTGCAGTAATTACAAAGGATACTGCAAAGGCTATCTATCTATTCTACAGCTCTTTGAGTGAGAGTGCTTTCTAATTCACAGTAAAGGCTCTTCCATGTACAACTTAGAGGATTGTTTTTTATAAAAACAAAACTTTAATTGTAGACTATCCAAATTCAGAAGAAAAAAAGATATGTTCAGATAGAAATGTAGAGCTCAGATTCCTCAATCTTGTGTTGCTGAACCAAATAGGTCACAGTTTTTATGCTGGGGCATAGACTTTCTTTCCTCCTAGCCTTTGCTCCTAAAAAAAAAAAAAAGCATTATAAAACTATAATATAGTTCCTCCTTGCCAAGGGATTTGGCACATTATGTCACAATTAAAAAACGCAATAAACCCATGAGGCAATAAAAATGCTGTAGAATCTTCTATAAACTAAGCTAACAAGCAATAAAACAAATTAAGTTTAAGTGTAAGAAAGGGTTTTTGCTGCAGATAGGGAAAGAATTTTATTGAAAAGTATATATAGTCATCTGTGCATTCATACTGTTGAAATAGTGAATATTCTTTAAAGGGCAGTACTGCTGTTTAATTCGGTATTTGAGATCAGCACACATAGTGGAAGGATTTTTGAACTGCAGGTAACCAGTACAGCTGCCCTTAGGCAGAAAAAATGTCCCCAGATAAGTGTAATGATTTGGTTAGAAGCTGGACTGATTCTTTTCCTTAATACACCAGGAAACTGCTATAATAGAGAAAAGAGATAAGACTACATAAACAAATGCTTTAGAAGTCCCATTTTAAAAAGAAAGCAGGCACACAAAAAAAGACACACTTCAATGTTCCTTTAAGCCTGAAAAAAATCCTCTCTTTTAGAATATTTGTACCAAAGCTAGCACTTCTGCCTCTTCACCTTTCTCTTTGCTTAAGAAACAGGGAGATACATGTTGGCTCCCTTTTGTGGTGATAGCATTGCATACTAGGGGTAAACTGAAGCCAGTGTCTGGATTTAGAAATGCTTGTCACCAGCTTGAGAGTGGCACTTGGCCGGGCTGCACTGGCAGAGCCTCTGAACTTGAATATGCTCCCTGACATGCTTCCAGCTCTCCAGCCTCAAGCTGACTGCTGGCACCAACAGCCTGAGAATAGGCTACTGTGCACAAAGACATGGAGAGGGACATAACATTTATTTTTTGTTGTTGGTTCATACTGCCCTTTCAGCCTAAAGATTTATAAAACTGTTTTGGGACAGAGTAGAAATAGTGTGCACTTCCTTCTCAGCTCTTTCTCTTGAACTTACTTCTATATTAAAGGCTAATGGCTACTCAAAGGTACACAAAAAATACCTAAGATTCAAATAGGTTCACTATTAATACTTTATCAAAAATTTTAAAGGAAATATTTAAAAAATACCGTCGTACTGACTAAAACCTGAAAACACTTAACATTACATGAAAAGAAGGGAGACAAACATTTAAATTAGAAAACAACTATGTTTGATTCAGATTATTCAATTTTATTATCCTAATAGCATAGCTATACAATTTATGCTCCTTTAATGCTTTCTGAGAAGAAGGTACTTTGAAGTGGCTTTGTTTACCCCAGCTTAATGATGCCCAGTTCTTTAATGAGGGCATAGAGTACTGTTTCTGCTGTCAGTTCTTTTTGTCTAGAACACCCCTGCGCAGCTCACTTTGCCTTCAGAGACACAAACCTTCATTGTAAGTCAGCAGCTGTCTACACTAGAGTATGAAATGCCCTTACTTTCAGGAGCTGAAAACTTCTGCAGATAAACTACTAACCACCACCTAATAACAAAGGGAATCAATCTTGCCTTTTCTTTCCCACTTCTGTTGACAGTGGAAATATGTTGAGAATACATGCTTTGCCAGAAATGCCATAAAAGCTCCTACTGGGGCAACTGTCTGTGCAAGGGCCTGCTCTCCTCACTGTCAGTGAGCCCATAATTGGATGAAAACTAAGCTTTGAGTAAACAACCTCCAAATCAGCAGAGTTAGCTCTGAGATGCTTTGAATTTTATTCCAGATTATGAAGGAGAAGTTCTATGAATACACCACCATTCTGTCAAGCAAAACCAGCCTCACTCTCAACAGCATGACACTGTACTGTTATTTTTGTGAGTCTGCACGTGTGTTTGGCAATGTATTCACAGGCATAGCTATGGATATATTACCTTTCCATCAATCATATTTCTAAGAAGATTCATGACCATGTACAGCTATCAGTTTGAGATGAGCTCATCTAACTACACTAGCAGATGCCAATACATAAAAATTACATGGTCATGATGGTAATCTTGTATTTTCAATCACAGTGCTACTTGTTACATCCTGTGTTGTCTGTGGCAGTCAACCTACTTTCTCAAGTAGGCTTACAATCATGATGAGGAAAAGAGCAGAGTGTTGAATCTGAGTGGTCTTGATGAAAAGCACTAATTACTTTTTCCGTTTTTAAAAATTCTGTGTCTTCAGCAGTTTGGTATGTAATCCTAAAATAAAAAACTGGGAGGAGTATTGAAAGATAGTCTTGGGTCTGTGTCTTCAGGAACTCAAGGACATTTTTCTGATGTGATTAAGGAATAGGCAGACTAGCAAATTACCCTCAGGGATAGGACTTTGGATATTAACTCATGCCAGTTACTGTCATTTCTGTGTATGCCCTCCTGCCCATATATAAATATAAAATGATACCAGGTAACAAAACAGGTAATAACATAAAACTAAGAATCCTCATAGTTCTCATACAGGCTGAAAGAAACTGGCACCAAAACTTATCTCATTCATCTTCTTATGTCCCTTTGATGTTTTTTTGAGATCTGTGAATGCCTTCAATCTAAGTTTGTGAAAAGCAGAATACAGATGCCTAAAGGCTACCTGAGTTTGAAATTTGACTAATAAATCAGGGCCCTGGATGTGTTTTGAGCAGAGGTTGTGTCTGATTTTATTTTTTTATTTAAGTTTTAAGAAATCACACTAACTGCACTCTCAGCTGTTGAAGACCTAGGTCTTAGTTTAACCACAGCTAGTAACAAAGTAACACATGGCTGCTCCCTCCCCAGCCCCTCCATCCCCCCAAAATGTGGGATGGGAAGGAGAATCAGGAGAAGGTCAAATCCATGGGTTGAGATAAAAACAGTTTAATAACTGAAATAAAGTAAAATGCTACTACTACTACTAACAAAAAGGAAGATAACAAAAAATATAACAAAAACATAAATCTCAAGTTAAAAAAACAGTAATGCACAATACAATTGCTCACCACTTGCTGAGAAACTACCCTGCTCCCATTTATATACTGGGCATGATGCTCTGTGGTGTGGAATATCCCTTTGGTCACCTGTCCTGGTCATGTTCCCTTCAGTTTCTTGTGCATTTTTGGCTGGCAGAGCATGGGACACTGAAAGATCCCTTACTTAAAGTAAACACTATGCAACAACAAGTAAAAGAGCATGTCATTAGCAATAACCTCATACTAAATCCAAAGCACAGAACTATACCAGCTACTAGGAAGGATATCAACTCTATCCCAGGTGAAATCAGGACAATCACAACAATAATCATATCACCAGCATCATTTAGCAGTTCAATAGGTGCATTCACTGCTGTTTGGTTGGCTTTACTAAGTATACAAAGCTTATTAATAGTGGTTATGATACAAGTCTGAAGACTTTTGCCAAAAGAACACTATAAAATTCAGCCAAATGTAAAATGTTTCAGCCAGAAATTTAGGAAGTCTTCATAATTTCCTGAATGGGATTATAAGAGAGCATATTTCTGGACTGTAAATTATTTTTATTACTTGGATTTTTTTTCTGCTTGTAGTGTATGAGTTTTAACTTGACCTCACCATTTGGAAGAAGGTTGCCAAATTTGTAAGTGAATCTGACCTGCAAAATTCTGAGATAGAACTCTGAAAAATACTATTTTCATTGAACAGCAAAGATAACAAAACAACTTTTCATATTCATAGTCTTGCATTTCAAACCACTTAGCAGATTTAAAGGATTATAACTAAGCAATTGTAGAGAAAATGCATCAGATTTTCTACCTTCCCTTTTCTTGACTCTGTTCTAAGGACTTTTCACTTTTTTTAAATAGAAATGTCATGTCAGCTGGGTTATGAGAAGATAATATCATACCATTAATACATGGGTTAGAGCAATTTTAATTTAACATGACACACTTACATGTTTACAGTACTGAGTGTNATTTATGCTGCAGTCTTTCTGCAAAAAGATACAGCTTCTGGTTTACAGAGAATCACTCACTGGAGAATCTGGCTTACAGAGAATCACACATCATCTCGACTGTGAGATATATTGAATTTGGGAGATTATCGTTGGAACAAACAGTGTATATTTAAAGTGTCCTCTGTTCAGCACTAATTTAAGTGGATCTTTATCATCATCTAATACAGCTATTTTTACATTCTTTAGAGTGACAGACAGAACAAGCAATAGGAGATGTGCAAAAAGAAAAAAAAGTTCAGAAAAATAAAAGCTATAGCAATTACCATGAAGAGATAGAGAAGGGAAAGTGATAGGGGAAGTGCATTAGTGAGTCAGATACTGAGGGGAAAAGCATGAATAGATGTATTCATTGTCCTCTTGAAGTAAGCATAGGTAAAGATAAGGAGTTATATTTAGTAGTAAGAATATTGGGAAGATGAAGAGATTGCAGGACATTGGGGAAAGAAAAGACAAGTCAGGGAAGCTTGGTCAGTGCAAGAAAGGGAGATCAGAAGAATTTGCATTATGAAATTGCTCACATCAAAGCACCTAAGATCTTAGTCTTCGGAGACCAATAAAGACTTAGGCTGGAATTAAGACATTCAAAACCACAATTTTAAATCATGTTCTTTCTCTATTCCCATATTTTGAGTAACCTTTCATGCTGAAAAGTAAATTATAACTTTGCTTTTGAATAGAGGCCATTGTGATTTGTTGATCCATACTCTTTGGGTAATGAATAAAATTCTAACATAGGACCAATAAAATGTGTTGCATTTCCAACTTGTCTTCTAACCCAGTGGGATTAATAAAATACAATATCTTTTTCTCTTCCAAAGTACTATAACTAAGGGAAGTAGAATAAATTTTCTTTTTCCCAGTATCCCCATTTCTTTCAGAAGCTATCAAAATTAGAAAATGACAGCCCAAAACACAGTGATTAAATAACATCTGATTTTTCTCTCTGCAGAGATGGATGATGGTAATACGTGGAAGACTCTAGCACAAGATCTCAGACCTAGAAATAGAACTTTATTGCACATACTGCATCTTGGTCATATTATCTAAATACTTGAACAATTCAGCAACATTTTTTATGCCCTTATGTTCTTGAAGCTGTTCCATGGGAGTATTTGGTGTCTGATATCGCCATGGTCTTTATTAATAATTCTCTTAAGTTCTTCTTAGTCATTTGGGTTTTGGGGGGTGTTTTTGTTTGATTGGTTGGTTGGTGTTTTTTTTTTGTTTTTGTTTGTTTGTTTGTTTCAGTTTTTGTTATTGTTATTGGTTGGATTGGTTTTGAGTTTTGTTAGTTTTTGTTTGGTTTGTTTGTTTGTTTGTTTGTTTGTTTCACTAAGGCCAATAGGAGCTCTGATGAAGAATTCTAGTATTATTAAGCTGGCATTTTTTTGTGATATGAAACTCTCTTAAGCTTCAAGTTGGTGAGAGACAAGTCTTCCTGGATTTTGAGTACAGAGTATTTAATTGTGATAAAATCATCTTTGGCATTTATACTGCCCGTATAGCAATATCTTTATTACTATCTTATCAATCTTTAACTGATCATGAAAAATAAGTCCTTATCGAAGTTTGTTTTAATTTTTTCTATGGGCTTTGATGCTTCCAAGTCTACATTAATTGCAGGGCGCACTTCTAGATTTCTAAAAACTTGTCTGCAAATTATATCACATTCAGGTGATTTTCCTTTAGCTATATTTCAAAGTATTTTTTTTCCCCTAGCAAATCATATCTATTTTCTTGTTTATTTAGTAGACTAGTATAGAAACAGAAATTTAATTCTTTTTCCACGTTAGTGTGCTTGTCTCTCTTGTTTCTTTTTTCACAAACCACACCTACTGTCACATCCTTAGTGTCTTCATTTTACCAAGGCACATTTGTCTCCTGAACAAAGCTTTAGCTTTTCAGAGAATTCCTTTGACTCCTGTCTGACGTGCTTCCACACTTTGTGTTAATTATAGTGAAAGGTCTACTGGGCCATTTGGGGCACTCCTCTATAGAGCACAGTCAACATGTTTGAAAAGCTTAAAAAGCCCATATAATATAAATGGTTTGGTTAATTGTTCTAATTCCCTTTTTATCATTACATAGCCTTGCATGCTGAACTATATGCTACACTTAAACATATTTACCAGATTTGTCATTTATTAGGAAAATCCAGAAAAAAACATGAGGTCTCTGTTTATATTCTAAAGCTTTGAGACTTTAAAAATTGATTAACATCCCACAAGAAAGAAAAGCAATTGGGACAATATCATGACAGAAAAAAAGCTGTGTGGAGATAGAATTTCTTATCCTACTGGTTTGGAAAGAACAGAAGCACAAAACATTAGACTTGGAGTCAACTCTTAACATTCTGGTGAACACTCACACCTTTTCTTTGCTTCTGTACAAGGCAGGCAGTATTTCCTGTTGTTTATCTCTGGAAGCTAAACTACACCTGTTTGCTTT
>VZTT01067875.1:19570-47333 GCA_013400855.1 Buphagus erythrorhynchus
CTCTCCAGTGTGGTAGTACCAAAAGCAGAAAAGGGCTTGGCTCTGTGTAAGCTCTGCCCAGCCATAACAAAAACATCTCTGTATTTTCAACCCTGTCTTCAGCACAAATCCAAAACATAGCCTCATTCCAGTATCTGTGAAGAAAATTAACTGCACTTCAGCCAAAATCAGGTACCCAGTCACATCTACTTCTGGACTTTGGCTCCGCGGAACACTCTTAAAACAGTCTTGAAAGAGACAAACAGACTGGATTATCTGAAGATAACACAAAACTAAAAGATGGATTTCAGTAGCACAAATTACATTCCATAACTGGTCTTTTAGACCATGGAACCCAATCAAGACTAATCTGAAGTAAATTCCCCATGAAACATAGACAATATAGACATCAGACAAAAGCTCTCATAATGTAAATTCACTCTGGTAGCTTCACACTACTTCTTGAACTAGAAAAAACCTCAGTCTTGAGTATTTGTGTGGGAATAAAAGAATGCTTTGTCCTTGCTCAGAACTAAACGATGAGGCAAACATATTCTTGTTCCTCACTTAGTTTTTTTTTCTGAATACATTGAATAAACAAAATATCTCTTAATCAAGAAGATATAGGAGGTTAAAAATGGAAAATTAGAAAGCTCAACAGAAACAAAAGAAATAGAAACACTCTTTTGGAATATATCTCTATGACAAATACTGACAATTCCTGAAAAATCTCAGATTTCATGAAGTTGAAAGGAACAACCCAAAGTTCAGATACTAAATCAGCTTGCTGTCTGAGTAGGACCACGATCATCATTCATGCAAAACTGCTTTATAACCTTTCGTAAATATATGATTCTTTTTACTTTATATGGTTCTTCTTTGCTTGTTCAAACTTATTTTAAATCTCTAATTTAAGGTTTTAATCTTAGATATTTTGCAGTTTTGCCTCCTAATATGCCTGGATTTGACTTTTACCTGCTGTTTGATCACATAAACAGGGATTCAAATGCTCAAATGTCTTACTATAACTTAAAAAGAATATTGAAACAGGTATCCTTCACAGTTTCTGAAAACAGCAGCCAGTCCAGATCCTATCCTGATTTCTATAACAGTATCTTCAGTCCCTGAGGAGTAATCAGTCCCTTCAGAATGGATAATATTCAATATGAGAACGTTTGAATCCAAAAAAAGAAAAATTAGTAAGGTGAAAAAAGGATAAAACAAATAAGCAAGAACCTTGCAGCAAAATTGCATTTTTCTCATGAGACTAAAATATGTTTTTCAGTAATGCTTTCAAAAATTCAATCTATTGTACCACAAATTGCACAAATTAGTCCTTGAGAAAGGATAAAATTTATTTTGAAGCTAAATACAATATGCAGGATATTATGAGACACTGCAAATACTAATGGCATGTGGAAGCCTGACTAAAATAATCTAAGAAAATATTATAAAAATTCAGAACATCAGTGTATTAATGTAGTATTTATTTTTCTATGAAAATTAGAAACACTGCATCAGTCACAGATAATTTGCAATACATCTTTTCTTTCCGGAAGAGACAGAAGGCTAGTCTATTAAGCCACCAAGAATGTAGCACCACTGGTAAATTGGCATAACTAAAATATAAAAGAAAAATATTTATTGAAACAAGCATATTCAAGATCTGACTGTTTCTTGAAATGTAAACTAAAAAACCCCAAACATATACCCACATTCAGAATGGGACTAAATGTCACAGGTCTATAGATACACAAGGAGTCTCAGAGTAGGAAGTTGTGGAGGCCAAAAGTGTTTTCAGATCCATACTTCACCATCAGCCACAGGACATATTCAGCACATATTTTTAGGACATTTATTTTGTAGGACCAAATTGATAGGAACAAATTTCAGGCCTTAATTTTCCAGTTCAAAGTCACCTTCTCCCCCTAAAGATTTTAAACTTTTTAAAAAGTTTGCAGAAGCTGAGATTTAGGAAGTTGAATATATGTAGCTTAGAAAAGTCTGCACTCATTTTATCATGTCTGTGTTCCTATATTGCAAATATGCCTGACAGAATTAGACTCTGAGCACCCAAGCAGTTCAAAATAATACTCCTGAGCAATGTGAACTGCCTCTTTCATATAAATGAGATTATAAACTCCAAGAACACGCTGCCAGCAGATCCTATATGGCAGAAGAGGTTGGTTAGATATTTCCAGATACAAAGATCCATATGACTTGTTCTCTGTGTGTCAAGGATATTTTCCAGATTCACAAAACTTGGAGTGGAAACAGCAAATATTATGTGTAGAGCTAGTATCTTTGTTTATAAAATAATTCAACACTTTTAATTCCCTATTTTGGAAGTTAACCTTCACTTATCAACCAAAAAGGAACCCTGCTAAAAAGTCTGAGAGTAAGAAACACATTTAGGTAAGATTTTTTTTCTATATTAAACCATCATTAAAGTTAAATCCTGATCATACACTTCTGGTAAGGATGAAACAGCTGAAGTTGAGAGGTGTAAGGTACCCTTTCTGGACAGTATTGTACAATAATGTGGTTAATACCAACTCACCTTAACACTTTCATAAAACAGATCCATACTGTGCCAAGCAGGTCATGTCTTTCTAAATGATACCTGAAAGAAACAGCATGCACAGAAATTAACTTTCAACACTGGGATGACAGAAATGCTGTTATCATACATACTGTTTAATTAGATACCATACACTCACCAAAGTATTGTCACGCTCTGTCATCTGATATATTAATCAATTCTTAAGGCTAGATTAATTCAAATGGCTATGATATAGCAGTCTCTCAGGCTTGTGCTGATACTCCCCCATGAATGGGAGGGCTCTGTTGGTTTTGCAGGAAGCTGCTGCAATGATTTTCATAATTAATTGCTTTGACCATTTTATTAGTGTATGAACAGCTCTCCACTGGCTCCCACTCTTTTATCATTTTGAGCATAAAACTACTCAAATTCAGTCTCAGTGATTCTCATAGCTATCTTAACTATTTCCTCTCATCCAACTTGTAAAGGATGACTTGTTTTTGGCTGACTTGAGGTTTCAACCACTCAAACATTTCACAGATTTTCAAAGTTTGTTTTTGCTTTATAATGCTGATCCCCATAGAGATGCAGTATATAAATACATGCATAACTTTATCTCCTTCCCTTTTCTCAAATTCCTTCTAAAACTCATGACATATTTAATAAATTCAACCTCCTGCTAATAATGCAAACAATAATCTTAAACTATTTCCCTTGTTCCTAATTGTCTGCCCTCATGAAATCTTGTGTTCAAACCATACACTGGTTTAGGCAGGAAATGTCATCTTTTACTGTGTTTGTACATTTTGGGCTGTCTTGAAATCACATGAGCATTAGTAAATGCTGAAGAATTAACAAATTAAACCTTTGCTACTATGGAGTTAGGCTATAAAAGGGGATGGTGAAAGGGGATGTAAGACAAGGAAGATTTCTTGGAATTATTTCTGGAAATTACTTCTCTTTCTAAAAAAGTTATCCATACCCTGTCATTTTAGGGGTCAACTCTATCAGTAGCACTAACTTTAAAAAGTCCCCAAAGTATAAAAAGTCTTTTTTAGGAGCTAAAATTCAAACTCAGTTGAAATACCCACTCATGGGAATTTCATGTCAATGTCATTTGAGTTAGGTCTTACTTTCTAAATTAGTAAAAAGATAATAAGGTCTAAAATACTTAGAAAGTAATGAAGCATTTAAAGTAATCAAGAAATCATTCAGTAATGATGGGGGGTTGCTCACAAAACCAGATCCTGACAGACTACAAGTACTTTAAAAGAAGAGCAGGAGCAGATCTTAATTTAGAAAGCACTGTGAATTACAATTATTTAAATTATATTTTAATTCTATTTTAGGCCCGTATACATAAATGTTTATTTAGATTATAGAATATTTTGAGGCCTGCAGGTGTAAGTACACATAGTGTAATTAAAAGAGTTTAAAATAATCTAAGCTTTATCTTTTCAACCAGCTGAGGATGGATACCAAACTAATCTCATTTAGACCATTTTTTTTTCCTCCCCTTCTTTCCACCTGGTTCTACATCCTTTCAGACTGCATCCTTGCTTATATGCATTACATCTAGCTGCAAAGTACTGCTGTATCTTACTTTATAGTAATTGCACGCCAAGGTTGCTCAGATGCTGAATAGTTGAATCTCTGCTAAAATAGGAAGGTAAAGTGTCTATTCTTTATTTTTTGTCTGGTTTTTTTTTAATTTTATTTTTTCCTGGGATTAAAAACTAAAACCAAAGAATATAGAAACGATATGAGAAATTAATTTTATAGAATGATTTATTAGTACAATAAGAACATTCCTTGTTCTTGCAAGAGACTACCAAAGTAAGCAATGATAGATGTTCAGAGATTCCTTTAAATTTCTAGTTTGTTTCTTTGATAAAAGTACATACATAGCCAGGGAATCATTTGATTTGATGAAGTGTGGAGTTTTTGATTCAGCAACTGATCAAACTCAGAAGTAAGCTAGAAAATGAATGACTGAATTCTTTAAGATCCTTACAGTTCCAGCTGTAAAATCCTTTCAGTTAAGTATAACACATTTCATTTTAAATATATATTTAATATTTTCACATTTACTTCTGTGTTTAGGCGCTTGTCACTTAATGATGTACTTCAGCATCCTTTAAGTGCTTTTCTGAAGCTGAGCCCAAATGAACCCTATGCTCTGGAAAACTTCTTCAGGAGCAGAGTTCAGACTTAAAAGCGTACCTGAAATGCCAGCTGAAAATCAGCCCATTATTGCAGAAAACTTCCTTTTTGGGTTACTTTCATGGAGACAGAATTAAATCAGTTTCATGAGGGATTTCTTGAAGATTTATTTCAAGGATAGCTGGCGTAAACTGTTGTCCACTTATTGAGATTCTAATACAAAAAGTGGAAAAAAATAAAATAGCTAGGTGACAGCAGCATATTTACTAGAGCTCTGCAAACCTGAGAACACCACAAAATTTCTATTTCCGCTTTTACTGGTAACTGGTGTTTGCAGAAAGACAAAAGATGAAAATGTATAAAGTACAATTGCATGCACATTTTTAAATAAATTTTTGTTTCAGATGAATAAAATGGAAAATTGTTTACTTTTCTAGGAGGGGAGGCAGGAATGCCCAGAAGCTGGCTAAGTGTGTTACCACCAGAAACAGAGCTGGTGAAAAGCAACCTGGTACAAGGGGCAAGTGATCAGCCAAGATATTTGCTTGCTTAAGAGCCCATTCGGTGGAGAGAGAGTAAGATTTATTCTTTGGAATTGTCTAAGAAACTTGTGATGGTGGAGAACTGAATGTTTTCTCCTGAGATAAGTTGCCCCGGAACTTAAAAGGACTCCTTTGGAAAACTATCATTACCACATTGCCCAATGAAAGCAAGCATTAATACTGCCTAGTTCAAATCACAAAGAACACTTTCAAATATTTTTCTTGAAAAAAAAGAGTATGGCTATCTTTAGGTCAGTCTACTTTTTGTTGTTAAAAGATGGAAGGATTGTCACCAGTTGGTTCATAACTTAGATATTGATTTGTAAGGTAGGTCAGGATACTATCTAAAGAAAAGATCAGCAGCTTCAGTATTAAGTGATGCTATGATTAATTAAAGAAGAACATATTACTAATCTTATCAAAATCAGAGGAAGGTCGATATAGCTTTTTATTCAGTCTGAGAGCTTAATGATTTGTAAAAGGAAAAAGGATAAAATATGAAATGAAAGGAAAATGCCTGAAACATTCTTTGTGTAGCACTAGCCGTTTGCCTTGATGGAAATTTGGTGACTTTATTTGCCTGCAAATGTAACAATTATCAAACTCAAAAAAGCAGAAGTAGTTACATATTCCATTTAAGCAAGAACACAGAGGGTTAGACAGGAGCAATTTACAGAAAAGAACACTGCCCTTTTTATTGCTTGTAAAATGCCAGGAGAGTTTCAAAGTCATAGCATTTATCAAAAAAAGAATTTAAAAAAAGAGAATGAGAGAGAAATAGATAAAATAGGAAAAAAAGGTATAGCCTGAAAATACACCCAATTTTAAATGTCTTCACCTTTTCATCCTGATACATAAGCCTTTTGTCTGCTTTAACCTGCAGAAGTTGTGTTAATTTTTTTGTTTGTGAGACCTGGATGTTTTTTGTGCTTTTGAAAGTTGTATGGGAATGTTCTTAGCTTCCTTTTTAAAAATTGCTTAGCGTTTTCACATCTAGAAAAGACACACCTTGTCTTGTGTACATTTGATGTTGTTTTTAATGGAAATTTCTGAAATGCTTAAATAATTTTGCCATGGTTCAGTTTTACCTTTTTTATTTCTTTGACCAAAATCTAATTTCTCATTTCTCTTTCAAATGGTCACTGCTGTTATGAATGTAATGGTATGTTGTTCTGGTGTAAACAGGGTTTCTACAAATGGACAGACTGAAAAGGTAAAAATAGAGAAAAAAATTTCCACTCAAGCCATCTTTGTTAGAAAAAAAACTTCAATTCCACATTTCTAATGTTCTATATAATCATTGTTGTTCTGTGCAAGCTGTGTGTTTTGGAGAAACTGGAGTTTCAAAAGACTGCAAAATCCATTTCTTCTGTTGACAGCAAATATTGAACTTTCTTACCTGAAAAAAAGATAAAACTTTCTGAGATTTACCTTACTTTTAACACAAGAGTAGCTTATGTTTACCAAAACCAGAGGTTAAATAAAGTAATGCAGTATGTTCCAGCAAGAAAACAGCAGGAGTAATTTGAGCTCCACTCAGGATGATAAAGCATCATTCGAGTAGCGATCAGGTATTTGGCTCAGATTTCTAAAACTCTTTTGAGCATTTCCCATCTCTAATACCTAGATTGGCTGGATATCCAAATCCAGTGAGCTTCATGCCACCTTGCAGTGTACTTCTCACTCAGAGATGCAGGGCTGCGGCTCCCCAGGTCTTCCTCTGACACCGTCCACCTTCCAAGCCTTCCACTCTTGTCCCTATGTTGCCTCCTTTCTATTCCCAGGCCCTCACCCCTGGTGTGCACGGTGTCCCAAGCGCAGGGGCACTGAAGACTCCTATTTTCCCCAAAGCAAGCACAGCTCTGATCTGCACAGCTTGCCCTGTGGCCACAGGCAGCTGCAGCAGACGAGGCCGAGAGCCAGGAGCGGCCGCCCCACCTCGATGCTTTGATCCCGCCGTGTTTGCCCGCCTCCCGCGCCAGACGCAGCTTGTCCCGTCGGGAGGGCCCGCACTCCGCTGCCAGCCGCACCTGGCCCGGCAGCGTGCGGAGTGCTGCAGAGGGAAGGGGCCCCGCTGCCAGGCAGAGCCTCCCCGGTGGAAGGGGCTGGATGAGCTCGTTTGATGGGCTGCCGCTTTGAACTCCCATCACCGTGCTGCCTCCCACGTCTGGAGCCCGAGGTGAAGGAAGATGAAAGCGTGTGGGGAGCGCAGAGGCTTGTGAGGCACGCTGGGAATGCTCCCGGCCTCTGAGCAGGGCTCCCGGCTTGGCCATTCCCCAGCTTGGGAAGTTACCTCTCATGGGTTAGAGGAGCTGTCCCTGGGTGTGTGCAAACTACCGGGGGGCGCTTGATGTACGCTGGAGTGTTTGTACATAAACCAGAGGGTGTTAGTAGGTGCTTGCATTTATACTTACAAACAGTGGGCCTGACACTATTCAGAGATCAGGCCTGGATCAATCTTAATACTTTTCAGAGATACTAATGATCACCAAACACTGTAATAAGAGTCCAAGGTATTTAACATTTACACACCTTGCTTCATAACTTATCCACTGGATGTTCCTACTGATTTTCACATGTCTTAAATCAAATCTTTAAAACAATGAAAGGAAGAAAAAAGAATAAGAATTTCCAACAAATATTGCTTTCCAATTCTGCTAGGCTTTGTAGTAAATCTATGAAAAGAAAGGGCAAGTCAATATGGAATGCGCGTGGCCTGTTACACTGAAGCTGAGCACTGTCTGCAGCTCAGGCTCATGGTGTTGTGCAAAACTAAGACACTTGCTGGGCTAGCTTTCCTAAATAAGGATGTTTTTCTGAATAGAAAATTTCAGGTGCACATTTTACTTTAGTAGCAAAGCATAAAGTGTATTTTTTCTGACCTGTAAATTTTATTGTGTTTATTGTTTCTAACATCATAACATTCCCTGAATGTTAGTGTTTGAGGAGGCAGAGAAAACTGCCTTTGCAAATATATAACCAAGTGAATCTTAGTCTCCCTGGTCTTTTTAGAATAACAAACAATGATACATAATTAATTGTAATTTTTCTGGAAGTGACATTATCAACATACTCATAAATACCCACAAGGCAAGGACTGTCCCAGGGGAGATAACTTTCTTTCAATGGTGTGATAAAATGTTCTGATCACAGGCAGTATTTATTGCCTGTGTCTCTTGAGAGATGATTAAAACACGAGAAGAGCAAATAAGCAGACATAAAGAATCCCCACTATGCTCATTTCATGGGCATACTTCTACTTGTTTAAAACACAGTGCGTTAATATGGGTTCTGAGAATTATAATTTTTCCTCCTTCTGCTTTCTTACTGGGTTTTTATTATTGTTTTGGAGAAAAATGGCTAGAGAAATATCTGAAACCTTAATATCTTTTAAAAACTCCTACACTGAGCTACAATCCCTGCTGCAGTAAAATGCACACAATCTCATCACTTAGTTTCCTCTAGCTAGATTTCATGCCCCTTTGTGAGTACAAACAGAAAGGCATTTCATTACATTCCCTTTTCTTACAAGGTAAACCAGCAGAAATGAAAATAAATTAATTACATTAAAATTATATATTATTTACTTTGCTTAAATAAAGAATAAGCTATGGTAAAATCATGTTTTGAGGTTTTTTAGATGAATAAAATGCCCTTTTGGATTGATTACTAGTTCTTCAGAAAGGCAGGTGACATTTACTGCAACACTGGCTGTTGCTCGCGATCCCCTTTTGGAAAAGCTAAGGAGACATACAATTTGAAAAAAAAATTCAAGTTACACACTCAGCTAGGCTGAAATATTGTGGATAGATTCATTTCAGCCAAGCTGGTGAAAATCTCCCATTGCCAAATTTTCCTTTGTTTTTTGAAGTTATTCTCTCAGTGTATATTTGGTTCATACCACCTAAAAATAAATATGCTAAGCATAAAATTTATCTGTGCTATCATGGTATCAGTATTTATCTCTCTTTGTTCAGAGAGAACTTAAGATCCTAAACTGAGTTTCAATTTCTTGCTTCTTTTTTAAAAGAAGCTTTTTACTTTCCTTTTTATGTCGACATCTTTTTGCATTAATGATGTCGTAATTATTCAATATCTTTTTATAACATTGTTTAAATCTTCCATGAGTAGCATCAGCTACTTACTACAGAAAATATGATGCAAAGTTGTATAGAAGGGTCAAAATGTCTCTGACCATGCATATCAGACAGTGCATTCAGGATTCATTAAGGTTCAGGTGCAGCATGAATTAAATGCACCTCTAAATAAAATAAATTATAACCTGTACTACTCCTTAAACTATTACAATCGTTTAGAAACTAATATTTAGTTATATGATGCCAAAAATTTGAAATTTTGCCTTTAATTTACTGAAGTTAGAACTTCCTATTTTTCTGTACCATACAATATCTTTCACACTAAGTTTATGCCTGAGGTTTTAGCTAATTTCTGTCTACAAGGAAAATCATTTTAATATTAGCGAGGTATATGAGCTAGAAAATGAAATATTAAAAGACAAAAATTCTTTTCCCATAAATTTGTGTTGTAGAGGGAAACACTTTTGAGAATTGAAAACACTCAGGGTTGCTTCCTATTAATGCTCCAAGGTACATGTGGATGTCTTATTAGATCTAGATAACCATTTTGGGCTGCAAATATGATCTGTTAGAATCCTTTCTTCTTCACAAGTATCAGCCATTGATAATGAGATTAAAAGACATTTAGACAAAATGCAATCTACATGTTTGCTTGTTTGACAATTCTGCTAACTGTGAAGGTCTTACATTTAACAATACATATTTCAGCACTAAATAACATTCTAACAGGCATAATTTGATGGTTGGTTTGCATTGCCTGGTTCTTCCCATGATTTGAAATACATAAAGAAGCAACATCTCCATATAAACCAGTTCAAAGGAATTTATTTTTAACAGCAATTTCCTTTGTTTCTGCAGTCTTCAAAATGCATGACAAAATATCATTTTCCCCTGATTTCTTACAAGACAACTACACCTTGCTGTTTTGCCACACCATGAGGATGCTACAGTACACATTATATGGCATGATTAATGCCATAATGCCAACATAATGACTCATGATACTATTGAATTTAAACAATACATTGAAACTTTTTAAAATTTAGACCTTTGAGCAACTCAACAACAAGCAAAGTAATGGTGGTGCAATTAATGCTGCCATAAAAAAAAAAAAAGAATGTAATTTCCTGTAATTTGTGAAATATGATTAGTTCTGTAAATATTCAATGCTAGCTTAACTCCAAAATGAGCTAACATCTGCTCAGTTTTAGGTGAATAAAGTACTATTGATGATTTATGTTGTTTTTCTTCATTGTTAGTTTTCTTTTTTTTTCTTGACCTAAATAATGGGAATCTTTCATAGTAAAGTCTGACTTTTCTTTTAACTTCAGCAACACTTTCACTACTCCTCTAATTATAATAGGAAAATAGGAATAGGAAAAAAATTACTAGTTTGTGCAACTGGTTCTAATTGTCTAGTTTCTAATTGTTTTTTAGTTTTCTAATTTTTCATTAGTATTTGATTTTAAACTATGATAGACATTAACATCACACCAGCACAATTTTGTAACGAAATCACTCATCCAGGTGGCTTGACATGAGAATTAATCTACCAGATATTTATAAAAAAATTAAGAAGACATTTCATTTGTTATTAGAAGAAACAATTACCACTTCTCTTCAAATTTCAAGAGTCCTGGATTCAAACTAAGTGATTTTAACAAGCTGGTATTGTTCTGGTTCAGTGTCCCTAAATGGGAAAGATACGTAGAAAAAGGTTAAATTAAGGAAAAGTCAATAGGTCAAATAATTACCCACTGTCTGTGACTGGGAGATGGTAAATCCATAAATGTAGCAGGACTCAAAATAAGTCAGGAAAGTGATAAAGAATTTTTGACTTTTGAGAGAAGAGTCCTACTTATGAAGAAAAAAGAATTGTCATAAATACAAAAAAACCAAGAAAATCATAATCCCTATTATTAGACTTATTAGAAACATACCTAGACTATGAAATTTAATTTTTATTTAAGCTTGGATTTGAGCTCAGGTTTCTAACCTAATATGCAAGCTTCAAGGATCTTGGCTTCTAGGTGTCTCATCATACAACACAAGAGTCATCATCAAAAGGATGTAGTTACAGTCATGCAAAGGTAGAAGTTATTCCAGCTTCTGCTGTAACCATATCAAACTATGCAAGACAATATTGCAGAATCACACAATCACACAATCACAGAATTACAGAACGGGTGAGGTTGGAAGGGACCACAGTGAGTCATCTGGTCCAATCTCCCTGCTCATGCAGACTCGTCCCAGAGCACGTGTGACAGGATTGTGTCCAGATCGTTCTTCGATATCCACACAGCCTGTTGAGATCCTTCTGAAGGGCTGCACAGCACTCTGGGGTATCAGCTGCTCCTCCTGGCTTTGTGTCATTCGTGAACTTGCTGAGGAGGCATCTTCTCCTTCATCCAAGTCATTGGTGAGCAATGGGCCCAGTATTGAGCCTTGGGGACACCTTTAGTGACAAGCCTCCAATCAGATCCTGTGCAGCTGATTTTAACACTTTGAGATCTGCCATTCATCCAGTTCCCAATCCACCTAACTGCCCGCTCAACCAGTCCACACATCCTGACTTTATTACATGATGTGAGAGACAGTGTTGAAGGCCTTGCTGAAGTCAAGGTAGACAATATCCACTTTTCTCCACTCATTCATCCAGGTACTTGTTTCATCATAGAAGGCCAACATGTGGGTCATGTATGATTTACCTTTAGTGTGTCCATGATGACTAGTCCTGATCACCTTGTCATCCATGTGGATAAAGACGGCCTCCAGGATGAGATGCTCTATCACCTTTTCAGGGATTGAAGTGAGAACAACTGGCTGGTAGCTCCCTGGGTCCTTCCTCTTGCCTCTTTTCTGTCTTCCAGTCCTCAGGCCCTGCCCTATCTTCACAACCTTCCAAAGAGGATTGTGAACCACCTTGCTATGGTGCTCACCAGCTCTCTTGGTGCTCTTGGATGAATTATGTCAGGGCCCTATGACTTGTGGATGTCAAGTCTCTCTCTAGGCGTTCTCTAACCCAACCCTCCTTGACCAAGGGGAACTCTTCCTTCCAACATTCTTTTACTCTGGTATCTTGGGTCCAAGATTCATGAGAACTGATCTTGGCAGTGAAGATGTTCTTTGAACGAATCCTGAAGGAGCCTTTTCAAACAAGGCTGCTTCTTTTTTGTCTTCCCTTCTTTCATTTTTCAATCCTCTGTCTCATATTCACATTCCTAGCCCTTACTTTGCTCTGAAGTGAATGCTGGACATTGTTGTTTTTGAGTTACAGGACAACAACACAATATATTAAAATCTTTGCTTCTTCTTGTACAGAATTCCTACACAAACAGAAGGTTTAAAGCTTTCATATCTTCCCTTCTGTAAATACTGTTTTCAATTTAATTTTCAAGTATTTTTAAGGTTTTAGGGTGGAGTTTCTAACCTGTTAAACTTAACTGTATGAAGAAGCCTCAGTATTCTTTTACTTGCAATTTCTCTTTGAAGTATTTTTCGTATGTAAGTATGCTAAAAATACAATGCTTGATTGAGAGAATTTTCATGCCAAGTTCCAGTTTGGAGTGAATTTTACACCTAGGTTATAAATCCCAGAGAGCAGAAGTTTATAATAGAAATGCTTCTAAGTTTGCACACTGAACTACTTCTGGAATGATTTTCTCCACAGTATACGGGCCACTTGAAAGTTTTCTAATTTTCTTCTGTAAAGACAAATAGATCCATTTCAGAAGGTGGAACTTCCGAATAAAACCAAAATTGTTCATATAGTATACAATCATGAAACTAAATTCAGTTTATTCAGCTATTCATTTTCTCCTAAAAATCATGTTGCCTTTCTGAGCATTAGGTTTTGCCTATTGAAACTGCCAACAGGGAAAGCAAAGGGTTTACATAATGGGACAGAGCAACATGAATATTCAAGAATATCTGTGCATTTCCTTAGATTTAAACACACTGTGTGATCTCAAAATGTTCCATCTACAAATAGCCTGATAAAACCATCTTAAAACCCTGATTATTTTCTTTTCTTTTTAATTTGGTTGAGCACAGAGACAAGCATCTCCATACAAAAATTCATATGTATTTTGCCCTTTTTCTTAGGGAAAGAATCATGCATAAAGAGTTGGGGAATCTATGCTAGTAAAAGTAATGACACTTTACTAATGACAAATTTAATTAATTTCAAGAACATTCATCAAATTCCTGTTGGTTTAGGTTTTTAAATTCAGTATGTAAAATATTTTCTAAGGGCATAGGCCTGTATATTTCTGCTAATCTAAGAATCTGTTTAATGCCTAAATTTCATTACTGGTTCCTGACTACAGGTTTTATCAATTTTATTGTTCTGGAGAATATATGTGCTGCATAAATGAGCATTAAAGATAATAAATCAAAGTAGAATACCTTGGAATGTATTTCTTTCCAACCACTTACTAAAATCTGCTTTGTGGAATATATAGGAAATACAATTTCTGTAGAAGCAGATTGAAATTGAAATAAGTAATTCTAGTCTTTCTCATTTACGCACAGATTAATCTTCACATTTATACATATGATGGCTACAAATATTTTAGATTTTATAGAGCAGATACACATTTAAACATTCCCTTTGATCATAGTGAGAGAGTAGGAGAGATTTTCATCATCAGTCATGCATCTACAAGTATAAAAATCATGCATGTCTACACCTTGCTTATAAATACAAACTAGCACAATCTATTATGGTATTAATTTACTATTTGATAAAAAATGTTTTAATATAGATGACAAAAAGCTTTCTTTACACATCTCTTATCACCCAATATATTTAGAAGCTTGCAAATCAGACTTGTAAAATTCATTCATGCTGAATGAATACACTCTAATCCACCATGACGTGTAAAGCAGTGATGAAAATACATGACATTTTCAGAAGAGCTCACCATTGGTCTACTGTTACAGTCTAAATCAATATATATTAATGATACTAATAACATTCTAATTTGATAGAAGCAATGTACAAAGACGATACATAGACTGCTGTTTCCACAGACTTCATTTCTTAGGATACTAACTGATGCCAAAGTCATTTCACTATGATACATAGTATATCCTATTATACGAGGATGGTGTTAATAGTAGAATGTGACAGAGACATGCACCATGATAATCTTCCAAAAGTTTGGTAATTATACAGCCTTGTCTTTTTTACTATTTCTGTGATGCAAAATTTTACTTGTTTTCCAATTGACATAGGTTCTCTTAATTTAATTGTAACTTGATTTAGAATCAGACTTGCAGTTTTCACACATTCTATACTTCCATTTCTCATTGAATGTATTGAAAACTACAGCATTCTAAAGCATTACGGTACTGTTATTGAAGGGAATGTTTTGACTAATCCATATACATTAAATATGGGAAAAGAAAATGTTACCTGATTGTTCTATTACAAATAACTGTTGATATGGGTATGGGTTTCCTTCTAGTTGTCTTTGTTACATGAAAAGAAATATAATATTTGTGATGTAAATTTTTCACATTTCCAACTTCCATGAAGTCATTCTAGCAGGAAAAAACAGTCGAAATTCTAAAATATCTAATGTAGTAAGGATTGAAAACCATCCTTTAGAATTCATAATCCACACCATCACTTTTACACGTTTCATGCAAGAAATAAGGGATTGGATTTTTGTTTGGTCGTTTGCTTAAAGTTGCTAAGTTGAAGAGCATTCTCCAAAATTCGCAAATTTGTAGACATCAAGAGAAAATGGTAGTTCAACATGACAGGTAGACAAATGAAACAGAGACTTTCATTAAATCTTCCTTAATTCATTGCCAAAGGAGTACATTAGAAGTCATCATTCTTACTATCAAATCTTCCCTGCATAATTGTCTGAGCATCAAACTCCACTAAGACAAACAGGAACAGAGTACTTGATTTTAAGCATAACTTGTTAAGCCACTTGGCAAGCATGGCAAGAAGAGGGAAAAATGTAAGAAATTTACATTTAAATAAAGAACTTAATGCTGTGCTTATATTTGATCCAGATATTAGAAAAAAATATGGACTGTGATATAGCCTGTTGACATGCATATACTGTGTACGCTATATACTTAAGTTATGATTCACAAGAACACAAAAGGTAATATATCATATTATCAACCTTTAAAAAAGGCAAGAATAAAAGGCAATATTATCAGACTGTGACATAAGAAATGTACCTTTTCTAATTGCCTGCTGTATGAATTTCAACATTCTGAAACTAGCTACATGTGCAAAGCAAACTAGGAAAGCTGTTATGGTATTTGAGTACTATGTTCAGCACATTAGAATGCAAATAAGATTTTCCATGATTTCTGTCCCCAAATCATCATTATTTATTGCATTGTATTTAAATGAAATCTAGCCACTCCCTTAAAAAAACCAAAACAATTTTAAAACTCAAATCAAACAAAAAATCCAACACAAATCCCCAACCCAAGACAAAAAAAAAAGAATCAACCCAACAAATCACAAGCAATCAAAAAAGGAAAACCAGAAAACATTGATAGATAGTTGTAGTTCTGGGAAACCGAAGTCATGGTTCAATTTATAGTGGCAAGAGAAGTGTCAGCATTGAAAAAAAATTATATCAAATCTTCTGGCCTTTCAAGCTGGAGACTTAAGTAGGGAACATCAGTTTAGTGTAAAGACTATGCTCAAGTAAAGGACATAGCTTAAACAAAAGCTTAAACAAAAAGAGATTTTAAGTGTTACTAAAAAGTAACACTTTAAAACCTATGTTTTTAACTTAAATTTATATACATATTTGTTTGCTTTGTTGATTAGAGACAGAAAAGTGTGACTAAATTTTGGCTATGTGTTTCTTTGTCAAGGCTGTTGAAAAAAATTATATTCTACATAGGATATTTATGAAAATGTCAGCAATCTTAGAATGCTCATAGTTGTATAAATATAGCTAAAATAACTCTACTTCATTTTGTTGTCAATATTCCAGTCATCTAGAAAGAACAAGCAGCACTGTTACTGGGGTGATTGTCATAGATGAAGTATTGAGGTAAGATACAAGTAAATTACTTTTCTATGAAAATAGTTTACTGATATCCATAAATAATGTATACAGTCAAACAAGCTAAGAAGCTCAACAATTTATCAACACAAGTGAACTTCTTACTATTATATGTCTGTAAATAGCAACAGATATAATTTTGGGGTTTTCTTCATAGAACATATAATTTTGGTCCTTTTATTTTTATTCAACTATTATGAGTGAAATTTGACCATTCTGTGATTCTGCAAGGGAAAACAGATTTTTTTTTGCATTGTGTGGCAAGCTGTGGCAAGCTAGCTTGAGATGGTTGAGGCTGATATTTGGTTGAGTGATGCTTTGAACACAAGAAAATGTGGAAACTTGAAAAATACAAAAGGAATCCAAAGAGAAGAAATAGTTTCAACATATCTTCAAAGACCAAAATCACCCTCTGCTGCAGAGAGATGATACAGAGTTCTTTCATTATGGGTAAATAGGAATTTTATAGAAATATACGATAATACCATGCTATTGTATTTGCTATTTCTGTATGCAAGGCAAGGCATCTAAATGTTTTTAAATGCTTTAAAATTATATAAAATAATTATAAATCATTAAGTTACTATTTTTTAAAAAGTGTGAACTATTATTCANTGAAGTTTGCCATTAATTTTCAAAGTAATTCTGAACACATAAGAATGACACATTCACCCCAAGAAACAGAAAGAAAGTATTTTTTATTTTGTCAGGAAGAAAGAACATTGCAAGCTGATTACTATGTGATCTTATGAAGTAAGAGACATACGTGTGAGTTTATTGAATGTAGTGCACCAATGCCAAAGTGTTTAATATTCTCAAGAAAGTGGATACAGAATGGTTTCTGATGCTCCTTCGATTACTGTCTCTTCTAACCTTCTTCCATGATGTCCTGACAAGGAGGGCTAGCGCGGCTTTCTTGAAACCATTATTTTTTTTGCCAGAGGGGTAGGAAGAAAGGAAGTCTGAAAAAAAAATATTTGAAATAGGCAGAATACAGAAATAGTGTTTGGCAACTGTTTGTTGTATGTCTCAGTTGTTGAAAACTATTATTTCTATTAGTCTATTTATTACTCTTGTTCTTCTGGTAATATTTTTGTTACTTTAGGTTTGCTCATCATCTTGATGGACAAAAATCCTTACAGACTATGAAACTGTAAGATGTGGGAGCACTTCCAAAATTCCAGCTCCACATTTATACCTTGACTGCACATGGTGTCCAAACCCCTTTTCTCCTGTCTTCTGAACTAACTGATGTGGTCACACATTCACATACATTGCCATCTATGCTGTCATTCTTTATTTTTTTACTGTGTAAATCTTGAGGACAAAAGTGTTTTTCTTGATCTTCCTCCTCTTGACACACAAATAGTTATGATTGTACCCTAATTTATCAAAGGTTCTTAATTAATCAGAAATTATCTAATGTCAGTATTATTTCTAAGATTGTAGGTTTTTACATTGTGCAGTAGTCTTCTTAATTAAAAAAAACAAAACAGAACACAACATTCTTTATTTGTATATTATGTTTCTTGTTGTAGAATTTGATATCCACCTTACATCTAACGTGCCTACATATTCAGCTGACATGTCAGGCTGTGTTAGTATAATATGTATAAAAACAAAATGACACACTAGGTACAAAATGAAAAAAAGACTTCCCCTCTTGTAGGACAAAGTGAGCAGCAAAATATGAAATATGTTTAGTAATTCAAAGTTTAGTATTTAAAAGTGAAATTAGAAAATATAAATTTTGAATTTTCTGGTTATTTTATACTTTTCCACATGCTTGCATTTTTAAAGTATGAATCACTGAATAACTTTACGAAATCACATCCTGAACTTTTCTCAAAACTTCCATCTTTCCTACAGCACCCAAGAGTAGCATGTACTAGCTATTTTAAAATCCATTTAAAACAATAATTAATCTTTAATTTTCAGGGGAAAAAATTATTAAATGGAAATCCTACTTCTCAGTTACTTCAGTAAGAGGTGCAGTACAAACAGGCAGATTTACCCAGTGAGGTACCTGCAATGCAGTTGAAGGCAAGCCAATCATTAACTCATATTTGCCTAAATGACTGGGTAGCAGAGACCATGAAAATGAGAAAACCGCTGTGAATTTGGGAAAACAAAAATAAAAATCCACTTGTATCATGTCTCAACTGCATGACTGCAGTAATGCTACATAAGTCTGTTCTGCAGTAGAAAATGAAAATAACTTCTTAGGCTGAAGCTCCAAGACTTTTTTTTTGTTGTTGTTATTACTCTGTGGCCCTGGAAAACCATTAATGTCTAAACTACAAAAGGGGATTAGATCATCTGTTTCCTAGCTCTGAGTTAAAAACACAAGCTGAGTACCTAGAATTGCAATGCGCTAGTTTGACAGATTCCATACAGCTGACAGACTTTTTAGATGGATATTATTCATTCAGTAAGAAAATGCAAAAATGGCAAAATTTCTTATCCTCCACCTCAATATTACAGATGTTTTCATACATTTTCAAGAATTGCAGATCATTTCTCATACAAGAAAATCTCTCCACCTACTTTAACAAAAATTTCATCATGTGGTTCTCACATTTTTCCCTGCACAATTTTAAGCAAAGAATGCATTTATAGAAAAGTATCTTGATCTCTTCTTTCAGAGTGGCAGTGTTCTTAAAATTATGCAACGAGTCATTTAGTGCAGGCACCTGCTTGGGATCTGAAGTTTTGTGTTTAGTTCCTTCTTCTGCATGAGGATAGCGCAGTCTATTGTCTTTTACTTGTGTACTGCCATGATTGCCTGTAGGTATTTTGAGTTGTACTGGCCTCACGACTCTCCTTTTTGAAATTCCACAGTTCATAACCCAACCAAACAAACAGACAAGAATGAGCTTCTTCCAAGAGGGAAAGAAAGGAGCATGACATCAAAGTGCAGTGATTAGACTGCTCAGCTAGATGGAAACGATGAAGATCTATTTATGCTTTTTGTTTATACAAAACTAGACTGAACACTTCCCCTTCTCCATTATTTCAGATTCCATCTGGGTACCGGGCCCCCCCCAGGAAGCAAACCCAAGCTCACCTCCCCCAATGGGTTCGGAAAGAAATTTCCTCAGAGAGAAGTGGAAAAAACCTGTTTATTCAACAGGCAAAGCGCTGCCCAGCACAAAAAAACCCAAACCAATACCCAACAAAAAAACCTCTCACTGCTCTGCAGAGATGACAAATGCAGAAAGTCTCTCTCCTGTGGTGGTAGCTCGGCTCAGTCTGTTCTCAGTCCCTCCGGCACTGGAAAATGCCCAGGCCAGGCCCTGGTGGGCCACAGGTGCAAGCTCCTGGTGCTTCCCCAGGTCCCCCGTCCAGAGCAGATTCAAATAATTCCAGGAAAAAAGGAAAAAAAAACTTTCCGGGGAACTTCTCTGCTTCAGTTAGTCAAAAACCAACTAAAAGCAAAGGAGAGCTCTCTCCGCTGTCCACCGCAGTGACACAGGCCAGGAGACGATGGAACTCCTCTCTCTGTGTTTTGAAAACAACCGCCTCAGACATTCCATTGCTTCTCCTCCCCTCCACCCTTCACTCTCAAATCCAGCCTTAAAGATACAAAACTTATTTCTGGGCTATACAGACAAATGGGGATACAATTCAACATGACAAAGTCACCCCAGGACAGGTCCAAACTGAGATTTCTGTAACCTGCTTAGTAGCAGGTTTAATATATAAAAATCACGTACATATGAAGCTTTTATTAATGAGCTACATGCCTAGTGCTGTTTTGAAGCCTGAAGTTTTAATCATATAGGCCTCAACCCTGCTTAAATACTGCCAAAGACCCTAATTCATTTTAGAGGAGCTAGATCTACTTATACTGCATGCCTGAGGCTGGCACTCTCCCCCCTCCTGCTGCACTTTCACTACAGTTCTGTGCTTGGAAGCATGATAAAGGTGATTACATGAAAATCTCCATTCAGCAGCACACATACAATACAGGTATTTTGTTCAGAACTCCTCCACATGGTCTGTGTTTTTACATCCTCTACCTGTGTCTAATACTGTAGGAGACATCATATTTAAACAGCAGCTGGGCTTCTTTGACTGAAAAATGTCTTTTTGATCCTTAAAACATAGAGCAGGATTTGTACCTATATCATTGAATTTTACATACTGGAGAAAGCAGCTGGGGAGGGGGCAGGGAAGAGGCCTTAAAAATCTTGTGGTCCTCATAATAATTCTTGGTTTTGTCTTAAGTTGAAAGGTTAGAGTCAATGTCCTTACCTGAAGAACTACTTTTTGGTTTAGCATTTAATAACATTTAAAATGTACATATGCTGAACATTATTTGATAGCAAAAATGACATTCCCAGACAGTGCAGAGAAGTATAAAGGATAAGGCTCAGTAAGAGTTTGTGTCTGTCCTGTGAGGAGCAGATAAAATATCTTTTTCTTGGAAGTGTTCTCATCCTTTCCTCCCACCAAGCCCTTCAGCTATAAAGTTGCAGTCTGATTTAACAGCTTTTCTTGCTATTTTGTTTCTGTCATTTAGTCAAGTTCTTCAAATTCTGATAGCAAGACCAAATAGGCAATGAAGAAAAACAATACAATTATATTCTGACACCACAAAATCCCAAAAAAACAACCAAACAAAAAACCTAAACAAAACAAACAAAAAACTACCCCAAAAAATGCAAAAAACCAAGAAACCACACAAAAACCTGCCTTAAATCCATCACTGTAGAGAAATATAATGTCCCAAATGCTAAACCAAAATGATAAACCAAGACCAAATTTATCAACTCCTCCAGTGTAAAGTAACTAAATTCTTGAAAGAACTAGGAAAAAAACTTTTTCCTCAAAAACATCTTTCCATTGTCCTTAATTAGCACCATTTTCATGCACAGCATCCTACTTAATATACAGGGTAAAATGTTCACCATTTCTGCCAGTGAAGCAGGAAAATGCTTCCCATTAGAATAAATAGCTAAAATTGTTGCCAGGGTCTGAGTATTCTGCAGAGAATTTCAGTATTTCCTTGGTCCTCAGAAACGATGTCCATATAGGAAATGTGTGGATCACATCTCATGCCTTTTCTCACTTGAACTAGTAGTCACATGTGTACAAAGGTGATTTGCAGTATTTATTTTAAATTCTATTAAATTTCAAAAGTTAGAGACTGCATATAAAAAATTCCTATCTTAGGACATAACAGCAGTTCTTGAAGTGAGCTCTTTTTTTTAAAATCAGTATTTATTTGAACCTTTCCATACTAATCTTTCTATCCAAAACCTCTATTTTAGATAAAACATTTTGGAAACAAGAGGGGTCATGGAAACAGACTAAAGAACAACTTTTATTTGCATGGGATGCTTCATTCACAGTTCAGTGACACTCTAGAACCGAATTTCCTCAGGTTAGTGGTATAAGTGCTAAATATGTACTAGTGTATGTACATAAAAATGTAATATATGTAAAAAAAATTCAAGCCAAACAAAACCAAAACCAAAGCCACTTAAAAGTAGAAACAAATAAAAGCAAAATACACAAGTACGTGCATGTGGATTTACAGGTAACTAGCTTCCCTGAGAACATTTGACTTTGTGACTGAAGATGACAAGGAATATATATTTAAATTTTTTAATATTTCAGAACTTTATAAAAAGTTGTAACAGTAAATGAAGAAACCGCAAACATTGAAAAGAGAGAAAGGTTAAGAAGAACGCATCTTTTTCAAAGGATGATTTTTAGAATTAAATTGGAATTTGCAATTTTGTACTTTGTTGCATTTAAGACATCTATGGTACTTCTTATGGCACTAGTACACACAAAAAAAATCACATGTACTCATATATAGTTTGAATGTGTATGTCAGAGGACCAGACTTGATCAGCAGTAAGAGATGATGTAGTCAATTTACACAGGAATATAAATCCAGATAATTGCATTTTCTTTGTTAAACTCCTTTTTAATTTGTCTGTTTAAATTGTTGCAGGAATTATCTGGGCATGGAATTCTTATGACATGACACTGGATCTCAGTGTAGACCCAATATTCCTTAAACACAGAATATTTTGCCTTTTGGTCCTTGCATCAGAGGAAAACCTAATATATTAAATTGTATAATATATCAATATTTTAATATTTTTCCTTTGTGAGACCAAAATTCTAAACTTCAATTTATGAAGGAACTTGATCTTATGAGTTTTAAGGAAAAAAAAGCAGAAAGGAAATTAAAAAGCTTGTACTGTATTTCTTAAAATGAAGACTTTTAATTAAGTCTTTAATGTTGGGGTTTTTTTTATTTTTAGCTAATATTACATTTATTTATTATTTTATATAGCTGATGCATGCACATTTCTTTAGTGTAGTTATGTGAGATTATTATAATAATTCTAGATACAGATAAATTAGTATAGTCAAGATTTATCTGCCCTTAAGTAAAACAGAACTGGGATGGAATACATTGATGCATAACATTAATGATAATGATAAAGAGTTACTTAGATTAAAAATGTCGGGAGACCTTCCTGAAACAAATCCAGTTTGAAATAAAACAACTTTTGGAAAAAACCCACTTTGCCTTGAAGTAAAAATTTGAAGAAGCACTGGAAGTCCTTTCAAATTTCTTTCTTCTTTTTCTTTGAAAAATAAGAAAAGAAAAAAAAAACCAAAGAAAAGAAGAAAGCCTTATTTGAAACAAACTTTTTGATCCTGTCAACTTTATTAAAATTTGTTACACAGGCAAAGACCTGTTTCTGTTCTCTATGCCAGTATTCCCAATCTGTGACAAAATTACCCAACCCCCATTTATTCCTCTGAGAAGGCTGCATTGTTCACTAAAGACATATTTAATTAAGCATAATTTGCAATCCTTTGATCACTTTCATGGTTCTTGTTTGAATTAGAAAATTATTTCAATACCCTTCTTAGCTGCAGAAATTTGAACACCAAGATCCAGCAATAAAAAGCACTGCCAAATGCATACCATCTGCTATATGATATTATCATTTGAATTCACCCAGTAATTAATTTATCAACATATTATGCACAAGACTTCACATCTTCCTTTAAAAGGATGCATGCTTCTTGTATCCCAAAATATTCTAATAATTCTTTATTAGAGATTATCAGCTTCCTTATTTTCTACATTCTCTTTTTGTCATCTGTAGATATGTTCAGTAAATATTTTGTGGTTTTATTTTCTTTTTTGTCTCCAGACCATTTTTTAATAGAAATGTTGAACAGCACACCATGAAGATCTGAACTGGGAGACATACTAGAAACACCATATTTCATTTGTTGAAAATTCCAATTTATATTTGTCCTGGTTTCAGCTCGGCTTCAGAGTTAGTTTTCTTCTTACTAGCCGGTGCAGTGCTGTGGTTTGGATTCAGTATGAGAATGATGTTGATAACACACTGATGTTTGGTTGTTGCCAAGCAGTGCTTACCCCAAGTCAAGGACTCCCAGGCTCTGCCAGTGAGGAAGTGCACAAGAAGCTGTGAGGGAGCATGGCCAGGACAGCTGAAGTGACCTGGCCAAAGGAATACTCAGTGCCACATTCCATATCACAGAAAGGCATACCCAGTACATAAAGGGAGGGCAGTTGGCCAGGAGCCACTGGTGGCTGCTCAGGGTTGAGCTGGACATTGATCAGCAACTAGTGAGCAATGGTATTGTACATCACTGTTTTTCTTGTGTTTTATTCTCCTTTCTCTCTAATTTCATCACTATTGTCATTACTAATAGAAATATATTATTATATTTTGTTTAAATTATTGAGCTGCTCTTATCTCAATATTTACTTTTCTTTTTCTGATTCTCATCCCCACTGGGATGAGGCAGGGAGCAAGTGAGCATCTATGTGGTACATCATTGCCAGCTGGGGTTAAACTATGACAAATATTCTCAGATCTAACTTATAATTTTGAATCTTTTTAATATACAATTAAAATAACATGTGCTATGAAGCTGCATGAAAATCCAAGTACATTAAAACACTATTATCTTTATCAACAAAACCTCTTATTTTAAGTTGATTTTAAAAAGTTCCATTTTCCTCAAACTAATGGCTTTGATTCTGTGGCCTCAAGCCTATTCTCACCAATTTGTTACATCTCTTAGAATGGGTATCACGTGAAGAGATGTGTAATTTATGATAATGCTCCCTTCCCAGAATGCCTCTAGAAACCAGAGCTACCTCATCACTACAAAATGCTTAGGATCCAAAAGGTGAGAATTTTCTACATATTACCCTCTCCCACATTTACATTTATTTAAAAAATGTAAAAAAAATAAACTGACCCACATTTTTTGGTAAGCCAAAGGCAGATATTCAAAACTGCATACTTTGCTCAATGGGGAAAAGATGAAGGGATGAAGAGTATGTGACAGATCCCTGTAATTTTGCTTAATCAGCAGCATAATGAATGCAGGTGAGAATATATAGACTGTTACTGTCAGAATCACATATTTTTTAGTATTGTCAAACATTACCTTTACCCCCGTTCTATAGTCTTCCAAGATTAACAGAAAATCAGCACTCTTGATCTATAAAATTCCTTTCTTAGCTAAGATCATTATCTGCTTGTATTTGCCAGTTAAAATGTCCAATATTTCCATGGTTTCTAGATTTAGTTTCTTTATAAAGTTAAATTTTAAATCACTTAAACTACATTTATTTTCCCCTCAGTTCACTTAGTTTTTAGTATTTGAGATACCATTTTAGGCAGAATTCCTTTGTAATTTTTAAAACGTGTTAAAATATTTCTTAGATCTCCTTGCTGTATTTTTTCAGATTAAATTCTTTTGCCCACATAATACAACTGCAAACCTGCCCCTTAAAAAAAGTATGCATTTCTAATTGAGACATTTTTGAAATTACATCCTTGCTGAGTTTTGTGGAGCTCATTTACCCATTCTTGAAGCTAGTACGATGGAGACAATGAACACATGGATTCGATGATGCTACCTAATTTGTACCTTGTTAAAGTATTTCCTCGACAGTCCAATGTACAGCTGTGCACAGTGAAAGTATGAACTGTAATACCAAAGTTTAACTATAATTATTACTACTGAGTTTTGTGTATGAAACCAGAGATGTTCAAAAGCAGATGTTTGTTTTATGAACTGTGGCAAGAAAACTGCAACACAACTCAAAACAAAAGTGCTACTCACAGAAGGGAGGTCGTATGAAGACAAGATTCTGGTGTTGCTGGATGCCCTTAAAATGCTTCAATGTCCTTGGAAAAAAAATTAAGAAATTATTTTTAATAGAAATATACCCTTATTTTGAGGAAAAATCAAGAAAGAGACAACTGGAGAGGTGCCTGCCAAAACTGAGATTATCTTTTTACGCAGTCATTTGATTTCAAATCTGTGCCTATTTCATCCTCCTCATCATCCAAGCTCCAGGCTGATTAGGGTAAAGACAGAATTTTCTCTTATACCCAGAACATCAGACAGTTATTTCAAAGTATTTCTAACTATATTCTTTTTTTTTCCTGTGGAGAGAAGTGTAACAGCATGAAAGTTTTCTCCCTTCCCCTGGTTATGTTGCCAGACTGGTATTTACAGTAATCCACAGTTTCCATCATGCAGCAATTTGGATGCCAAGTCACTGCCCACTCCAGGCCTTTTAGGTTGATGTGGAGCATGACTTCCAGCGAGTGAAAAGTTATTGCGAAGTTTTTGCATGGCAATGGTAGAGAGAGAAAGGAGGTAACATTTTCAAAGCATGACATAAAGTTAAGCTCTCTCACTCTGTGAGTGGGAAGAACCACTGCCCTTGTTAAGAGCATTTTTGTTAAGAATTGCTCACTGATTTTATATTACACATTTAAGGACTTTGCATATAGAGAGCTATTACAGAGCAACTAGTGCTTGGCTAAGGAATTAAGGCCAGCAGAAGTGGGAGGGTTAGTTTTCACTTCAGGAGCTCAGAAACACAAGGGCCCAGCCTGTCCTTCTGTCTTTTGAGGCTTATGATAGTTCTGTGACATGGCACTTTCATAACAACAATTTCATCTTTTTTTTCCTATTTGATAATATCATAACAAGATGCTCACACCTATAATTATGTAAAGCATATGCACTCCCTTTGGAATTATTTGTTTTAGTGTACCAACCCAATGTGTTCACAAATCACTGTGATGACTGATACTAATTGCTAATACTGTACCTGCTGTGGGTAAAAACAAGGGGAGAAAAGGGCAATACTCTGGCCCTAAGATCAATAATATCCCATGAGTATTAGGACTTCATTTATCCATATATTGCTGCATCACCAGGGACCTAGTTAATGCCAAACTACACAATTTCTTAAGCAGCTAAAATGTGGACTGGCTATAAATAGAGCATTAACTAAACACAAGAATGGAATATTTCTTCTCTGACTATGCATGAAGATAAGCAAATCTGTGTATCCCTGTCTTCAGCCTGATATTTGTATGTTTCTTGCAGTTGCAGCTGGAAAATAATTACAGGACTTGCCCCTATGTTTACTCTCAATGAGAAGTGACTGCATCCTGTCTCACACATGATTTTGTTGCTTCATTAATTAAAGAACAATTAAAAAAAGAGCTGGTCTAACTTTCAGCTAATGAATAGAAAGCATGCAAAAAATAACTGGTCCATCTGTGGGCTGTCAATTATTTGAACCAGGAAATGTAAATAGGAAAATGCTTTCAGATTTCAAGGAATAGAACTCACTATCATATATTAGCCCAAGTGTGAATCTGGGACTGGTGAAGCAGGAATGTGTATATCCAAATTAATATGCTAATATGAGGAAGACTGACTAAATGTTAATGACATTTTAAAGAAAACAATTGAAATGAAGATTGATTTCAGAGTATATTCAGAGTATATTCAGAGAGAGCATTTGTGCATCGCAAGTTTACATAGACTTTGATTAAGCATGTTAGCTTAGGTTCCAAAACTATCATATGTGTGTCATCCTAAAAGTTTGAAAGACTGATATAGTTTACAGATTTTCTATAAGAAAAAGTAGATCACACTGAGTTCCATATTGCTTGGTTTTTTCTGCTGCTCAAGCCTGAATTTGCTGTAGTACATTATTCTAATACTGCAAATTGCAATGTAGTCATTTTACTAATCACTGAAAAAGTGGCCAAACTTATTCCTTTCTATTCAAAAGGTAGAGAGCTTCAAAAAATACAATCAAAGTATTACTTGCTACTACTTCTATTATTGCAAAGGCAACACTTGCACAAAGTAAGCCAGAATTTTTCATGGTTTATTCATCACTCTGAGAACTAAGTTTTGTTGTCAAAATTCATACAGCTGGTTCTTATTTCAGAAGACTAGTGGTTTGCCGTAATGTTTAGCATCCAGATTTTATCTATAGTGGCTCATAGTTATAGGAAAAAAAAATTTATAAAGATATAT